>WHYT01013052.1:65808-132216 GCA_009806455.1 Tetrax tetrax
AAAAACAAGGTAAAAAAAAAAAAAAAGTGGAAAAAAAAAAAAAAAAAAAAAAAAAAAAAAAAAAAAAAAAAAAAAGAGCTTGGGAGTTGCTTTTGGGCTGCTCCAGCAGACTGAGGAGCAACAGCCAAGTGGACATTTAGAACTAATTCATCCCTGCCAGGGTCTACTGCCAGGGTCTACTGCCTTCTCAGGTCTGCTAGCACGACTGCAGGAGCAACCTTGCCCAAGACCCCTTCCAGCCATATGATCTAGTTTTTTTCTCTTAAAAAAAAAAAAAGCATTTGAACCAAACATTGCTGACACTGGCAAAAGGCAGTGCAACAACAACAGGTCACAGTGGGAAGTGGAACAGTGAAACAGGAGGGATACAAGCAGTCATGGAGGGCAGAAGATGCCACCAGCTCTGTGTGCCCTCACACTGACTCCAGATCATGTAGTGCTGCAATGGAGAAGGGCCAGATTTCCATGGCAGTACAGTCAGTTTTGCTGAGGCACCATTTTCCCACCAGGAAAGGCTGATGCAGCCTTCCAGATGTGTTTGTGAAACCAGTCACCTCCAAAAGTCAGTAAAATCACAACACTGACAGAAGAAATCTTGAGCAGCTGCCCAGCTGCTCCATCCCCACCTTCCAGAACAAGCCCTGCAAAACTTCTTTTCCCCTGCAGCTGTTACAGACTGGAACATGACAAAATGAGATTAAAAAGTTGGAACCAGTCCTCCTCACTTAATTTTGGTCAAGCCCAGAAGTTCTGCTTGGCTTTCAACCACTAGTTTTGTCCACGTTCTTTTTCAGGATTTGGTCCCCGGGGACTGTGGCCTCAGTCTGCTCTGGAGCTGGCACTGGTTGGATCCTGGGAACTGCTGCCCACAAGGAAGTGCAGTGTCCTCTCTGCACCCTCAGCAGAGGTGCTCAGCTCTCTCCAGAAGCACCCTCCATTTCTCCACTGGACTCCCAAAGGTCACATTCACTGCCCATTTTACAGCTGGGGAACCAAGTCACAGCCAATAAGGAGACATTCCCAAGGTCACCCTGCCAACCAGGTGCACAGTTGGGAATAAAGCGCACACCCCTTTGGTAAATCTTTATTTGCCAGTTGGGAGATAAGGAAAAGATATGTAGGCATGTGGTGGGGCTCAAGGGAAGAGGGCAAGTGGTTTCCCCTACTTTGACTTATTTTCTAGCAACACGTGCCCTGCCGCAATGGGAGGAATGCAGGACGACATTTCCTAGTGTGTGACTCTGACAGAAGAAATGGGGAAGAGAAATCTCCCGGCTGCCCTGTTTGACTTCAGCCAAGGAGCAGCTACCTGGACTCAGCTCCCCCCCTGAGAACTGCTGTTGGGCAATGTCCCTGCTGTCCCACAGAAGGGCCCACAGCCACCACGGGCCAGCGCCAACTCTGCATGCACGGAACACGGGGACAGGCGTATGAGTGACTGGCAAGCTATAGACATGTAACCCCAGTTGGATGCTAGCCCTACAGAGCAACTCTTAAAAGGCCCCAGGCAAATTCCAGTTCATCATCTCTCCCTTTATCCCTGCTGGAATAAATACACTGTAATGCCAGGGAGCTGTAGATCAGTTCCTACATTTTCCATGCCCCACTGCCATTGGTGATTTATCTCTGCTCTGCCTGTGGCCAGGCGGCCTAGGCCCTCTGTCTGGATTCCGCAGGCAGAGGAATAGGAGAGCTCCTCTCAGCAGCTGTCTGATTCAGGAACTCTGCTTTAAAAGCTTTTTTTTTTTTTTTTTTAAAGCACTCTGCCAGGGTTGAGCCATAAAAAGTGCACAAACCACCGGTGTGGGACAGATCTGACAAGCCTCTTTTGGATGCTACAGTGTGCAACAGGATGGGCCAAGGACAGCACTTCAAGGAAATTTGCTCCCTGCTCTCCAAGGTTCCCAACAGCTGCAAGCGAACTTCACCCCAGGCACGTTATGTCATGGCTTCATCAGGAACTTCTGTTCAAAGTCAAAAATCTCTGCTGGGAGAAAAGCACCAGCTGCTTAACACCAGGAACTGTTGACCGTCTCCCGGTTGCACCCAAGCTACTCCAAATGACACGGGCTGGGGAAGTAGCCCTCGCAGCACAACCGAGATGGCTGGTGCAGCCTGCTTTCCTTACATTGGAGGTGGAGTGCACATGCCCCCTTGGCCCACTCCCTGTCCTGAGGTAAGTGAGAAGGGCTGACTGCATGCTACTTCTCTGGGGCCAAGACCCATCACCACCCATGCAGCCCATGCCGTGGACCTGGAAGTCGCTCAGCAGCTGAATCAGCTCATGTGACAGGCAGTTCCAGTTCAGACCAGCTACAACTTTGCAGCAAAAGAAGCACAAGCTCCTCCGTGGAAGGATGCTGAAGCCTTCCTCCTCTCCACCAAGCTCCTTGTTCACTGCCTGGCCACACTGAGCCAGCCATGCTGGCTGAGCATTCCCGCAAGGCATCCCACATCCCCCAGCGAGGAGCCCCGCAGGACCAGCGGTACCACATACAGGGCACACACCTCCTGCCCGCCTTGAGGTCTCTGCCAGAGGGGCCCTGCTCCCCCCAGCGTGTGCAGAAGGGAGGGGATCGACAGGGACCCCCGCGGGCTCCGTGCCGGGCCTGAGCTGGGCGCAGGGTGCTGGGCTGAGGGCCTGCGAGGAAGGCGGGCGGCACAAGGGACGTGGAATGGAGGGGGGCATCCCGGTGCTCCCTGCCCGGGCTCGGCGGTAAGGAGGCCGGAGGCAGCCGTCAGCGGCCCGCTCTCTCTGGGGGCTCCGGGGCCGCCGTGGGGGCGGACCGGGGCTGGAGGCCCCCCCGCCCCCCGCCGCTGCTCACCTCGGGCTTGGCCCGGTTCTGCAGGAGGTGCTCCAGGTAGAGGTCGGAGAGCGCGGTCCGCATGCTGCCCTCGCTGACGCTGCGCCCCGACTTCAGGGTCATCCCGCCGCCTCGCCGCCGCCGCTCCACCGCCGCCGCCAGCAGCTGCAGCCGGTTCCGCTGGCTCCAGCAGAGCAGAGCACAGCGGCCCGGCTCCGGCTCCGGCTCCAGCAGCCACACAGCCCGTGCGCCCGCTTCGCCCGAGCGGCCCCGAGGCGCGGCCCCGAGCAGCGGCCTGCGCGCGGGTGGCGCGGCGCCGGGCGGAGCCTAGAGGCCGGGGGAGGGCCGGGGCCGGGGCCGGGGCCGGCCCGCGGGCAGCGCCGCTGCGCGGGTGCCTGGTCCGCGCCGGGCCCGCCTCGCCGGCTGCGGGTCGACGCCGAGCAGCCGGTGCCCGGTGGTGAGGGGAGGCGGGGCGGGCTGGTCCCAGACGTGAAAGGGATGAGGCACAGCATCTCCGCACAGGCGGCGCATCAGCACCGCCAGCTGCCACTCAGAGCCTCGCCTCGCCGCTCGCAGGGGCTCGTTTCTTCCGTGAAACGGTGTCCGCACCATGGCTCTGCTGGGAGCGGCCCTGAGAGCGCCAGGGAGGGTGCTGACCCTGCTGGAGCTGGGGCTGGCTGCATCCCTCACACCACCTCACCTGGTTAACAAAACCAGGGTGGGAGGCTGGACCTTCGAAAAGCTTTCTCCCCTCACAGCTAGGGCAGAGGCCCAGCAATGGCACAGGGAGCTGCTCTCCAAAGCAGCATTGGTGCACACCTGGCTCTCACAGGCCAACGGTCATCCCCGGGCCTTGCTGGTGTGGAGACAGGCTTGTGCTGGGTTCTGGGGTGCCTTCAAGGTGAGGAGACCCAGGGATTTAGCAGATGCCTCTGAGGTGATTTAGACCCAGGATACAGCATCCTGGCTTGTAACAGGAACAGTGTGGCCAGCAGTAGGGAAGTGATCGTGGCCCTGTACTCGGTACTGGTGAGGCTGCACCTGGAGTACTGTGTGCAGTTTTGGGCCCCTCAGTACAAGAGGACATTAAGTTGCAGGAGCACATCCAGAGAAGGGCAACAAAACTGGTGAAGGGTCTGGAGAACAAGTCTTATGAGGAGCAGCTGAGGGAACTGGGATTGTTTAATCTGGAGAAGAGGCTGAGGGGAGACCTTATTGCTCTCTATGGCTACCTGAAAGGAGGTTGTAGGGAGGTGAGTGTTGGTCTCTTTTCCCAAGTAACTAGCGATAGGATGAGAAGAAATGGCCTTAAGTTGCACCAGGGGAGGTTTAGACTGGGTATTAGGAAAAATACTGAAAGAACGGTCAAGCATTGGAACGGGCAGCCCAAGGAAGTGGTGGCATCACCATCCCTGGAGGTGTTCAAAAAACATGTAAACGTGGCACTTTGAGACATGGTTTAGTAGGCATGATGATGTTGGGTTGACGGTCGGACTTGATGATCTTGGAGGTCTTTTCCAACCTTAATAACAACGATGATTCTGTGATTTCTCTGCACTACAATGGCCCTGTTCTCCTTGCGCTGTTCTGGGTCTTCCACCTCCTCATGCACCTGCGACTCGCATGGCTATGGGTGGAATGGCAGATCCCTGCATTTGTGAGCTGTGCGTGGTGGGAAGGGCTTTGGTCAAACTTTTAGTGGTGTCCCTATGAGCGTTACTAATGTCAGAGCCTCAGGTGAAGTCTGAGCTTTATTTGGGGATGGGAAATTAATGCTAGTGGAATATTCTTTAAGATAATCACTGAAAGGACTTTTCACTAGCCCTGGGATCCTGGAGGTTTTGAGGTTTCCTTGCACCAGACTCCCACGCTGCTGCTAGAAGAGTTCCCCAGGTTACCTTGGTCTAAAGTTATCCTAAGAAATACAAGGGAAAGGAGGATGCAAATCCCTACATAAAGGAAACAGGAAAACAGGGGAATAAGCAGAGGAGAAAAAGAAAATCCATCTTGTTCTGACAGCAAGTTTCTCCTGCCTTGTGGGAATAAAACTGCTCCTGACTGAGCTATCAGAAAGCCCAGAGTGCTGGGAGACATGAGGAAGAGGAGGTGTGGGAGCTGCAGGCGCTGATATGATAGGCACCAGCTGCTGTAACACGGCCAAGAGGAAAGAGCCTCAGCAGCATGGCCTGGCAGGGAGTGAGGAGAGCTCTGCTGCAGCAAGACAGCCCAGCCCTGCCTCTCACAAGGTGGGTGTTCAGAGGTGGGAGAGGTGCTGGGTGTCTGCTCCTAACATATCCCACGAAGGAATGCAGACTGTGTCACTGGGAATGCATCATTGTACGCAAACAAAGCCAGAAAGCTTACTTCTTAAGCAGATGCCCTGATCTGGAAACCCGGGGAAAGTTCATTGTGCTCTGGGGCCCTGTCTGTTTTTTTTTCAACTTACTTTTAACTATGGCCTCATAGACTGGGGACTAGCTTTCAGTCAGCATCCTCCCTTGTAAATCTTCTTCTGCTGCATCTTACACAGGTAGCCAGAGGTGCACCTCCTTGCTGCCATGTCTTGCTCATGGCGATGAGGGTTTCAGAGCTATGACCCAGACAGCATGACCCAGGGGGGCAAACCTGCCCCAGAGAAAGGGACCACCAGATGGTGGGCAACTACACACATACACATAAGACAGCAGAGGAACAGCAGGAGCAGCAGGGTGATGTGGGAGGATGTAGAGCAGTGCCTGTGGAAAGTTCTCATAGAGGTGAGACCACACGTCCCTCAGTCTTCCAGCCAGGACCAGTGGGCGCCTGCAGGAGAGATATGTCCTAGTGGCTGCAAGGAAGTGATGGGACAGTGATATGAGCCAGGGCCTGCACTCCCAGAAGGTCTTTGTGGGACATGCAGTGGTCAGGTCTGCTCACCTTGGGGGATTTGCTGGTGGCAGACCCAGGGATGTTAAATTCTGACTGAGATTTCACATGCCTGATGCTGCCAAAACAAATCTCTCTGATCCAAGAAGCTGAGTCTTGCAGCAAAAGTCTCTACTGGGGAGAGCAGAGAGACACTAGAAACTCCGATTTTTCTTGGATCTGAGTGTATTTTGAGGCAGAGTCAGGCCTTCTTCCCTGTGCTGATGTGCAGCACCCAGTGCCTCTCACTCTGTACACTCAAATGCCACTTCCCTTGCTCTGGAGCCACGATGAATAACTTCAACCCCAGGACAAAGCCAGTGCCCTCCACTTTTACTTACGTGCACAGTAAGTTGTGGAGTGAGGCTGGGTTGTGAACCCATGTACACAGAGGATGAGGGTAATTTAGGGCAGCACAAAGAGCATTTCCCTGTTGAGGCTGCTGGGTACCTTGTTAGCTGTAGGCTGAGGTGAACAGGGTGGACAGGGAGTCCCCAGATCACAAGGTACAGTGTGCCTTCCCCTCCAGCATTGAAAAACTTCATCCTTCCCAAGAAACTTCCTGGAAAACTCCAGCACCCGGGGATGAAGTTCCTGCAGTGGTCTCCAGCCCAGGACTGCCCAATAGAGCTAGCTGCCCACCTCTTTCTCCTCCATCAGGAGATGGAGGAGATACAGCAGATACATCAAGTGAATGGGGATTACGAGGTAGAAACCCATGGATCTGCCACCCAGGGATGGCTGGAGTGGGATGTCAGTGCTGCTCGGGACAGGCTTTTTCCATCAGTCCCTCTCCTGTAGAAGCTGTTTGCCCTTACACATAAGGGCAAATCACCTGGCTGCAGTCTTCTCCATCATCCACATGTAACTCCAGATCCACTTCCTGCCCTATCCTCAGCCTCACACTGGCCAGCTGCGAGGTGGTCTTGGCCTTTGTTGAGGGAATTACACCACCTGCCAGGAATAATGCCACCATCAACAGGACTCAGCCTTAGGTTCCTGCTCAAAGAAGATGAGCTGCCAATCCACTGAGTAAATAAGTGGTTTATTTATCCAACATGCAGAGCAGCTAGAGCTGAGTGCCTCCAAAAAGGGATCTCAAACAAATAAATCCCTAGGCAATTATACTCTTACAATCTATATTTCCCACCCATTACGCAACAGTTCTGACCAGTAGTAATATTAGGGTCTGGAGTCTTCCTATTCTTCACTGGGTCCCTTCATTGTCTCTAGGTGGACTTCTTCACTTACCTCTAAGGGTGCTGTGTCAGCTGACAATGGTAGCGGCCTTCCTTGCTTCCTTATCTTCCAGCTTAAACCAGCTCTGGGGCCTTCTTTTACTTAACTAGGTAAAAGTTCTGAATATCTGGGTGGAAGTTCACAGCTTGCAGAGTGAGGCTTCTGCAAATTTAGCTACCAATGCTAAGCGAGTTGTGCTAAGCACATTCTGTGTAAGTAATATACCAAATCGCACAGGAGGCTTGCAGTCATGGTAGATAATTAGGGCAGTCAGCACCAGGAGCAGAAGACAGCTATGAGGGCTATGTTCTGCAGCTGGGCACGGTGGGACCTGTGGCCCAGACTTTGTCTGTAAGGTTCCCTGGAAAGCCTGTAAAATCAGATTAGGATGAGAAAATAATGGACTAGGTTGGTGGCCTGGAAAAGTTCTGGGGTGCCTAACTGCATTCAGCACCAACAGATGTGCCCTGTAGGCTGGAAGATGCTGCTTGGACCATCATCTCCCCTACCCCTGTCTGGTTGACCAAGAAGGATCCACAGAGCACTTTGGAGTATCCTTACCCAGCAGCTGAGATAGCCTGGGAGGAGGAGTACTCATCAAGAGCAAGCCTCACCTTTCCTGGAGAGAGCAGGTTGCAGGGGGAGTATGGACATACAGTGGGATTGTGGGGCTTTACTTTGAAACACGCTGCCCTGAGCACATCCCAGAGGCAGGATGCCTTGGCTCCAGGCTTCTCTTGCACTGACAGGTTAGAAACAGGCTGGTAACAATGTAGGGTAGGAGGCAAGAGATACGGAGAGCAGAGAGAAGCCCTGCAGTTAATCATGGAATATGCAGTAGGAGGGACAAATGTGACAAGAGATACCTGATAGACAGAAAAGCGAAGTCTGAGTCTGTTCATTCCTTCCTGGTTACATATGAGGAAACTGAGGCAGAGGTGGTGGTGAGCAACTTGGTCCTAGCTCCATGGCTGAGCTGGGAATTAAGATGTGCTTTCCCGAGTTTGCTCCCTGTCAGCCACAGTCCCTGCTCAGGTGCTCTCTTCAATGTGCTACTGCCTGTTTCTGTTATATGCTGCCATTTTTTTTTTTCTGAAAATCATGCCCATCTGCCCAGCTGCAATACCTTCATACATTTGTCATGTCTGGCTTAGGTGGTGGCTGCATATTGCAGGCTCTCTATCCAGCACTGGAGAAGCTGGATTCAGAAGCAGCCCTGGCCTATGACTTGTCTACCTGGGGCTCAGCATTGAAACACCTACTACACTTTGGACTGCAAAATAATGTCTGCTTGGGCTATATACTAGAAAGGGATGGCAGGGATGTGCTTTGTCTTCCTGGAGACACAAGATAACTGCATGATCACTGGATCGTCCAGCCCAGGCAATCCTAGCAGCTGCTCCATGAAAGAGAATAAGATCCCTGGTGTCCGGGAGGATTCGGCTAGGCAGCTCCTGCCACAAAAGGGCTCTTTGTAGGGTGGTGACTAGGCAAGGCGTCCGCTGTCAGAGACACAGAGTCTTCGTGTGGGTCGAGCCCTTCCCCTGCAGAGAAATGACTGTGGCTTGTGGGAGGCTATGATGCATCTCAAATCTGTGTCATGCTGGCAGGAAACAGGGTCTGGTCTCCATTTCCAACAAGATAAATATCAAGAGATGCTTCCAGTAATGGATGCCAGAGCTTGGCAGGCTCTGACACATCTGTATGCCTATCTCCACAGCCCCTTCCCAGTGCTCTCACTCAGCACAGCCCCTTCACTGCTTCCTGGGTGGCTGGAGAATATCCTGGAGCTGCTCAGGGCTGGCTGGTGAAGGCTGCTTGGTCACCTGCAGAGATTTCAGCCCTGTTTCGTCTTTGAAAATGATCCAGAGGGGGCACTGGTGCACCCAGCTTTTTCTCTGATCTTGAGAGAAGGTGTTAAAGAAACTTTAGTAGATATGGCATTGATTAATTATTGCCCTGCATGCTAGCACAAATGATGCTTTTGCTTTGGAGAAAGAGGAAAAGAGGGAAAGAGATATCACCACCCTCGGATCCAGCAATAACGATGACGGGCAGGTGTGCGGATCCTCTGGTGGGGTAGTGGGTGCGTGGCTTCTGGTGCTGGGCAGCTGTGATGGGCTTCTGGTGGGGGTCTCGCCCCGCGGCTCCCTCAGGCAGTGTCTTTTATAGTCTAATCCCTGCCTGCAGTTCTGCCCCTTCAAGTGTCTGGTTCCAGAAAGTTCCGAGTCCTCTGCACAGCCGAAGTGGTCGGAAGCCCTCTCCTCAGATGACCGCTGTGTGACCCCTGGCCATATTTAGGAAGTCGTTAACAGGGGCCTGGGGAGCTGCACATCCCCCATGCGGCCTCCACCTCCCCTGTGCAGACTGCAGACTGTACCTGGAACCACAGCCACAACAGCGTTTGAGACATTAACTCTTTCAGTCCCTGACACAGCCCTGAAAGACAAGACAGCCAGGACCAGACAGAACAGCCAGTCCCGTGTGACTGGCTACACCAGCATCTGAGAAGGCTTCTGGGTGGGTTTGTGGTCCTCACCAATTTTGCATTGCCAAAACTCCCTGCTCTTGACCAATCCCTGTCAGTCTCTCAACCTGATGGGTATTTGAGCTTCAGCTGGTCAAGCCCAGCATGGTCTGCAGTGGTAGCCATGAGCAGAGGGTGCAGATGTCTGCCCTTGTCCAAAGGCATCAACATGGGGGACACTGGCCAGTTCCTCAGTAAGCGTGCGCATGTGTGTATGTGTGTGTGCGTGCATGCATGTATGTATGTGTGTGCATGCTTGTGTCTCTGTCTACAGTCCAGCTGCTGTTCAGGGCTGAGCTTGATGTCTCTGCTCTGTTCTCTCTGCCATCAGGCCCTTCACCATGTCTGGGATGCTCCTCTGCACTGCTGGTTCAGAGACTGCAGCCAGCTGTCCTTGGAGCTGAGGAAGGTTGCCTTAAGAAGGGCCCAAGGTGGCAGGTTTTGTCATCCCAGGCTGAAGGCTGCCCTGCCTCAGGCATGGGTGTTCCCCTTTGAGAAGCTTGTGGCTCTAGTTGCTCTCTTCAGGCCAGTGCTTGCCAGGCAGCCTCTCCTCACATCTGTGCCTGGTTATTGTCAGAATGTAATTAAGCTAAAGGATGATTGCATCTCCTGCTTGGAGCTGTAATGTAGTCACTGCCAGGGCCACAGCAAAGGCTCCTTGTACAGCAATGTGGAGCATGGCAGTTGCATGAGACTTTCTCAGCCCTGCTTCATTTGAGATATCAGCTTCTGATCTCCACTGGGTGTGGGTTCCCGGACAGGTCACACCACTGCAGGCTGATCTGCAGCGTGTGTCTCTGCTTCCTCTGGACACAGGCTGTGGAGGGGAGCATCTGTGTGCATCACAGCCAGTCAAGTCTACCTGAGGGTGGGCAGGAGCTGGGTGGCTCAGAGCGGTAGTCCTTCACACAACTGCTCTGCCTTATGGCAGGGCCCTGGGATCCTCACCACAGTCCTTCCCTGGTGCTCTCCTCAGAGCTGCCCCAGGCTGCATCCCTCATATGTGTGAGCAGAGACTACCTCACTCTGATGGGGCCCTGTGGGAATTCACAAGCCCATCGCCAGCTGTTGCTGGGCTGGTGCCTCTACCCATTCCATCCCACTGTGATGGCAGCCAGCACTTGGCTGATCCCTGCCATTCTACAAACCCCCCTCATAACCCTGCTTCCCACCCCACACCAGCTGCCAGAGGTGTTTGTGAGGCTGCTTGCCTCCCCTGCCACAGAGGGAGGACTTACAGTGCTGGGGATGGGTTGGTGCAGGCTCTGACGACCCAGCAGTGATGACAATGCCGCCACTGCCATGGAGGAGAAGCGTGCTGCCCAGCAGGCAGGACCCTGTGCCTGCTCCACAGCCTGCCAAGCCTTTGTGAGGTGGCTGTTGTTCAAGAAGGTCCCCATCCCATGAGGGAGGAGCCAGTGTCACCCTGTTCATTGCCATTCTTGGGAGGGGAAACATCTGCCACTGTGAGGGGCAGGTGCCAGGGAAGGGGAGAGCCACTGGTGGCAGGAAGATAGCTCCAGCCCATGACACATCTTGCTGGGGATGGTGGCAAGGCAGCAGTTCATTCAGTGGTCAGCCCACCACCAGAGCTCCTGGGAGCCACAGGCACCTACAGAACTCCAGTGAGTGAGAAGGAGGGCTTGCTTGAGGCAGCTACGGACAGCAGGATGGTGGTACCCACCCATGGCAGCAGGAGCGTTGCGGGAAGAAGATGAAGGGACGTGGAGGGTCAAAGCCTAATGCTGAGTCAGGTTGAGCAAGTGCTGCCTCCTTCAAGCCATCAATCCTCATGATTGTGAAATAGATGCTGGAACCTGGAGCAGGGCCTCCTCCCCCAGCCCTTCTTTGCTGCTTCCTCCTCCTCCAGGACTGTGCCTGGGCAGTGGGAGTTTGTGTAAAACAAAGCTGAGAAGCTCTGGGGCTAATTAATTACTAGCTGCTGGTAATGCTGAGCCCCCAGGGGCTCCATGACTGGAGCAGAGGAGAAAGTGCAGAGAGATGCTGGAAAATTACTGTTTAATTCTTCAGCATTACACTGGAAAATTACTGTTTAATTCTTCAGCATTACATCTGACTATATGGCATCTGGTAGATGAGGGACAGGAAGAGGCTGATAATGAGCCAGCCACCGCAACAGCTATGCAGGCTTTCTTCTCCCCCGCAGCAGGGGCAGCCAGGGTCCTGGAGGGCTGGCTCCAGCCCTGCTGAGAGTTCAGTGTCTGGTTGGATATGGGTCCTTGGGCTGGCTCTGCCCATGCCTGGCCCCACAGCCATCAGTATGCCTGCTGAGTGTCGCAGCCACGGAACTCTATCCGCAGGGCGATGTGGTTGTGCCACCGGCGGGGGTGTATCCTCACATAGCGGGCAAAGAGAGGGGGCTCCAGGATATTCGACACTGTGCTGGTGTGGTCTTGGTTTGCCTTGAAAATCTGGAGAGGAGAGAGATAAATCAGGGGTGTGCTCTCATTTGCTGGTATAGTGAGCCCATGACTTGAGGGGAGCACCACTTGGGAATGCTTTAGGGAGGAAAAAGCACAGCCTGGCTCACTACTCTTGCAAAAAGTGTTGTGAGCATGTTTGCTGCCAAAGGGCTGTGCTTGCTGCCATGGGCTGCCATGGAGCAGCTCTGCCTACCTTCTCCTTGCCATCCTGCAGGATCAGGCTCCAGTGCATACCGTCCTGGCTGCTGGAGACAGCAAACTCCTTCACAAACATGTGGGTGAAGATAGCTTTGGCACCTTGGGTTATAATTGCAGTCACCTTCTTAGTTACTTCAAAGTCCACCTGCAACCACTCGCTGGGGCTGTTGCTCTGGGGAAGGACAGACTGCCTTCAACACTTCAGCAGCAATGAGAACAACATGTTCATTGCAGCTGAAGCCAAGCTAGCCCTGCATATACTCCCGGGCTTCTCCTGCCCAACCAGACATCTGGTTGGAGCTGCTGGGTGCTGAATCAGCACAGAAACTTTCCTGTCTGCATGCAGGCACCTTGCATGAGGCTGTTACACACTTCCCATGCAGCCCTGGCTAGGAGAGGTTGCAAGCACCCAGCCTGCCTGCTGGGATCCCACCTGCCTGCCCATACCCCAGCTGCCTGCCTGGGTATTTCCTTGCATGGGCTACCTTTGGCCTCCATGCGTTGGTCCTCCCCTGCAGGTTCAGGCGAGCCTGGGAGGGTGACCAGCTGGAGAAGACATTGGTGCTGTAGGAGGATGCGGAGATGCGCTGGTCAGGGATCCCTCTGTTCTCCATTCCTAGGGGCATGGAGCAGCCTGTAAGAGAGGAGTGATGCTTGTCAGAGAGGGGAACAGACCCATCATGGAGATGCCTTCTGGATGCTCACTGTTTCAGCTGTCCTCCGCTTTCCCTGGTTACAGATTCTCCTGTTCCTTGCTGCAGTGTCAGGGTCCCTGCACTGCTCAGGGCCCTTGTGTGCAGCATGGCTCTGGTTGGCGAGTGTCAAACTACACCTGCCATTAGTCTCACCTTTTCTGTCTGGAGATTTTATCTAGGAGGAATGCGAAGAATTGGTGCATCTGCCAGGACGTAAGGAGAACCTGTCTCCAGGGGAAGGACAAGAATACCTGTCAGGGAGACACCCTGCACATGGTGTGATCAGGTGTACATGTGCACAGCTGCCTCAGAGCTGTCTGGCAGGCTTGTGGCATGGAGTGACAGCACAGCCACTGCTGCTCATAGCTGCTCGGGAGTCCACACTGCTGGTGTGTGACGCTAAAGAAAGGATCCCAGAGCACCACTGCCCTGTGTCACATTGTGGACCAGGCAGTCTCACCTTGGAGTGGCAAAACCAGAGGAAAAGACAATAGCATCTGTCTCTGCTTATTCCCTGCTCCCCTAGTCTGAGGCAGCAACTCCCCCAGCTATCAGTTTAGCTATGGCTGGAGGTTTCTGGTGGTTTAGGAAAAAGCAGTGGTGAGAGCTGGCCCCATGCTTTCCCTCTGGTATTGCTATCTCTAAGACCGTAATGAGATTTTCCATCTTTGTTCCCCCAACATCTCAATGCCATCTCTAGCATCCTCCTTCCCCCTCCACGACTGCCTGGGGAATCCTGAAACATGTGGAGTTGGTGCTCAGCACCCCATTGGATCAGGCCTTGGCTTTGGTGCTTGGTATCCAGAGGCGGGACATACTGTTCAGATCGCATCCAATGAGCTCCATGCGCAGTGTGGTCCGGATGCTGTAGTGAGTGGGGTTAATGCGGATGTACCGGGCTATGATTGGAGGGTTGAAGCGATTTTCTTTCACTCCGGTTGCATCCACATTTGCAAAGAACAGCTGCAGGGAAAGGGAGAAAAATGGTTGCTGGACTCGTGGAAAGAGAGATAGACACAACAAGGGTTAGTGGGGAGAAGAACTTTTCTGTCTGGCACTTCTGTATTTTATCACCATCCTTAAAAGAGAATGGCAGCTCAGGGAAATTATTTGAGATGGGATTCAGACCAAAGAAGTGTGAATGGGCTAAATCAGGGTGAACCACTGAGAAATAGGAGTAAGAGAAACTTAGGGTCCATGCCAATGGCTATGATTTTGTATTTTCACAAGATGGAAGTAAAAGAATTAAAAAAAAAGTCAGTCCTGGGACTTTTGAGCCTGGGAAAAGTTTTGCCCACAGCTGGTGTACATGATGGAGGCTTTTCTGGATATTTGATTCTCCTGCTGGAATGATCAACTTATGCATATTTAGGTTGTGTTTTTTTTCTAATGAGTAGAGATCCCTCAAATCATCTGCATCTGCACGATGTTTTTAGAAAGCCAAAGTTGCCTTTGGGGTCTAAAAAAGATTTTCAAGAAAAATATTATACCTAGCTAGTTGTAACATGCAACATAACATTAAGCACTGGATCTCGCAGCCACCTGGGATCATGGAAAGAAATAGTTCAGTCAATTTAAACTGAGACAGATGGACACAGAAAACAAATCCTTTGCAGACCTGTGATCTGTGATTCAATCATCATGGCAATGAATGCTAACTGTTCCTGCCCTAATTAAATATCTCAGGGGCTCAGGAGATCTCTGCCTTGTGTACAGAGCTCCCTAGTCCTCATCACCCCAAGAGACCTCATGCTGGGAAGACACCCTCCTCAAGACCCATCCGCCTTACCATCTGGGTGCTGGTGGCATTCCCCTTGTATATCTTCCACCTTTGCCCATCAAGGCTGTAGAAGACAACAAACTGGGAGATGTAAAGGCTGGAGAACTTCTGTCGAGCCCCTTGGGTTTTTATGCCATGTATGATCATGACTTGCAAAAGGTCCACCTGAGAACAAAAGTCAAGGATTCACTTCTGATGGAAAAGCCAAGCCATGTTCAGGCAATGCGCTGTAAACCCATGGAACTTATTTCCTCATGATGTAACTGAGCACAGGCTATGAAACTAGTTAAAATAGTCATTCACAAGGGCACAAGTTGGCCAACAGCTGGGAGAGGGCAAGGGAGAGCTGTTTGGAGAGGTGAGCTGTTCTCACTTGGTCTTTTGGGGGACTTTTGCATAATCCGATGCTGCATCTGGACCATCAAGTTATTCCACTGCTGCACTGAGGATGGAT
This sequence comes from Tetrax tetrax, assembly GCA_009806455.1. NCBI lineage: Eukaryota > Metazoa > Chordata > Aves > Otidiformes > Otididae > Tetrax > Tetrax tetrax. The sequence continues at coordinate 80,854 of WHYT01013052.1, forward strand.
CTGGGGATCAAGCCAACAGCAACCATGGCCAGACCAACTGCCATCAGAATCTCAGAGCTCCTCTCCCAGACAGGAAGCAGGGAAAATAGCAGGATGTAGCTGAGGAGACACTGGTCATCCGTGCAGGTCCTTCTGCACAGTGCATCAGCCATGAGCATGCCCTTGCAATGCCTCCAATAGTGCCTCCAGCCACAGGGCCTCTCTTACCTGGATCCAGGCACTGCTGCGGTCAGTGCTCCAAGCATTGATGGAGCCGGTGTTATCCAGCCTGGCCAGGTAAGGAGCCCACTGCCCTGCAAGGAGAGTGCACAGATATGAGGGTGCTGCTGGTCCCTGGTGCTGCCCAGCCCAAGGCGGTGAGAAGTCCATCCACAGGATGGGGCCTAAGGATCACTCTAGGGTTTAGTAGCCACATACAGGGTGGCAGAGCACTGATATGATGGGCCAGATGTGCAGGAAGGCATCTCCAGGTCCTGAGTGGGATGCTGACGTGGGCTTGAATGGAGGAAGGACTCTGCCAGAGACCCAGTGTAGCAGAGCCTTGAGCAGGTAAGCATGTGAGTTGTGTTGGCTGAAGTTGCCCCAAGCTCACCTGCCTTCCTTGCAGTGACAACACCTACTCACCATACTGCCCCGATGCTGTAATCTGAGAGTCTGCAATGTGGCCCGAGGCCAGGCCGAGGGCGTTTTGGCAGTCTGCAACAAAAGAGGGAGAAGGAGGGTGAAAACTAGCAAGAGTTGATTAGACAAAATTGATTTGAAGGAAAAGCTTGGGCTGGGTAGCAGCCTCCAGGCTCAGGGAGATTATCTCAAGCCTCCAGAAGCCTGGAGGCTTGTTTGTCTTACACCAAGTGGTGAGTTTCAGATGCCTCCACATCCATCCCTGAATTTTAGGGATGCTGGAAGCTCCTGCTCCCTATCTCAATGTCAGCAGCAAAGAGTTCCCAGCATCAGCCACAGCAGTCTCTTGCCAAACTCCTGTCCCTGAGTCCTCAACCTCTCATTCCCATGTCCTGATCTCCCAGTAATGCTGGCAAGTGTCTCTTCCTTATATCCATGTCTTGCTCCTGGGCCTTTTTGTTGGTAGGCAGCATATTTTAAAAACAAATATCACATCACTAAAGGAAAGTCTACCTGACACTCGTGTCTTTCTGTGTCTCTCTTCTGGTTTGCTGAGCACAGGGCTGTTTGTCTCTTATAATAACCATTATTATCAGTGACTTGTCACATCTTGGCACCTCCGCTGCATGGCAAATGCTACTGGAGAAAATGCAAATTTGAAATCTTAAATAGATTTTTAATTTATGGAAATATTTTCTGGCTGACATTTAATACTCCTTTAGGAAGAGGAAGGAGACTGTCACTGTGTGATAAAATACTACTCTCACAACCCACTTCCCCTGGTGCTCACTTATAGTGAGGGAGAAACATTATGTTCTGGGGTGAATGGAGTCAGATGCTTCTTCTGGATTTTGCAGTTGCTTTTGGGGCTGCTTCCATCAGAGCAACCTGTAGTCAGACAGTGTCACTCTCTGCCTCCTGCCATCACTCCATGCCTCAGTTTACCTCATGACATGTATTTAGGCAGTTGGGTACTGTACCTTCCCAACAGTGTGAGCAGGCACCAGCGTGTGCATGCAGTTGCTGGGGTAAGTGCATTTTAGAGGAGGTCCAAGGACTCTCAGTTTTGGAAAACAAGAGCTCTGGAAGCAAATATTTGCAGGCAAATGAAGCTGATCTCCCAGCCTTCACCCCAACCATGTCCCTGACTCTGTGCTCTTTGCTGGGCTGTGTAGGGTGGCAAGCGCTGAAGTCGTCACTTTCCGTCAGAGTGAAAACCCAGAAGATCACACTTGGGCCACTCTCCAGGGAGCTGGGAGCCCTGGAGGAGGGAGCTCAAAAACATGCTGGCTGTGGCCATGGCAGCAAGTAGGCCAGGGTGCAAAGAGGATCACTCACTTAGGTTGTACACGAGGAAAAGAGCACTCATCCCAGCTTGCTGGTGTTCTCCCACTTTGCACTCTACCCGCCAGATCCCGGCATGTGAGGGCCACATCTCCACTGTCCTGAAGACACCTGACCAGGAATAGAGAGGTGAGTTACTAGTTGTAATGGGATGCCACAGTGCCAAGCACTGTGCAAATACAGAGCCAGACTCTTCCAGATCCATTTCCCCTCCTTTCTATCCTGCTCCAGGCTTGGCACTTCCTAATGGGCATAGACATGAAGTCCCAGCAGCTGGGGTGTGCACAGTGCCTGTACTGCATCTCACCAGGGTAAAGATTGTAGACTCCCATGCGATATTCCTGGCTAGTCCTGATGCTGAACAGCTGCCCATGAAAGTGGATGGAGTGGATATCCTCAGTGCTGCCCATGTTCAGGAGATGCCATCGAACCCGTTGCTGCTGAGCCATCACCAGGCCAGGCAGTGTGTCACTCACGTAGCCGTTGATGGCTGGGGAAGGCAGTGGTCAGGAGCAGCTCAAGGCTCCAGAGTTTTTCTATCACAATATAGATTGTGGCATGGAAAGGGCAAGGGTCCTCACCATGGAAGGAATGGTTTCTCTTAAAGTCCGGGTTGTCCTGCTGGATGCGGCAGGGAGGGCGGCAGTTCCTCTCCATATTCTCCAGGAAGTACCAGCTTTTTGTCTCATCAAAAATGGTGAAGAGCAGGGAGAACTCCTGCACAGCCAGCTGCCGCCTGAAAACGAAGCTCAGCACCCCACGGCGGCAGATGATCAGTGGCCCAATGAGGCCTGAGTGGAGGTCCTTCTCCTGCCAGGGAGAAGGAAAGAAGGGTTTGCCTTGGAGAAGGAGGCAGCACTGACACCTGCAAGCAGCACAGCAGCGAGGAAAGCAGTGGCCCTGTCTGCATTCCTGGCCTGGCTCCAACTTGTGCCCAGGGCATGGTACGTGCAGGGTGGGAAGGACATGCTGGGTTCACTACGGGATCCCCACTCTGCCCCTAGCTAAGAAAGGCTGTGCAGCAAGTGTTTGCACATGCTTTCAAGAGAATCAGTGTCTGTCTGTTCAACAGTCCAACAGTACCTACCCCCCTTAACATTGGAACCCATGGGTCAAATTCAGCCAAATTTGGCAGAGGGGTAAAGCACTGCAGAATGCTAGTTCCCTCCAAGTCTCATAAGCTCTTACAATTAGGGAAAAAGGGAAAATCCCAATTAAGAGAAGGGAAGAGAAGAGAAAGCACCCGCATGCATCACTGTATTAGACACCTGAGAATCTACAAAGCCACAGGCTGCTTTCAGCACAGCGCCGTAGGAACAGCTTTGGCCTCACAGCACATCCATGTGTGCTGCCCATCTCTCCTTCCTGGGATGCCCCATGGAGCAGGCTCCTACCTACCAGGTCCACACTGGAGAAGTAAGCCCAGGCTTTGCAGTCAAACTCTTGTGTGGTGGGTGCCATCTGGGGCAGGACTTTCCAGGAGTACTTCCGGAGCTCACCAGGCTGTACCATCTCTCCACCCCGTGTTGTGCCCTGTGTCTCCTCATAGGCTTGCAGTGTGGAGTGGAAGGAGAAGGGCCGCGAGGCCAGGTTCTTGAATGTGACCTGCACCAGAGGGAAGGTGAAGCAAAGTGTGAGAGGGGGCTAGGTGCAGTGCTGAGGTAGGCCTGCAGGCTCTGAGATGCCCATGGGTTCACCTTCAGGACTCAGAGGCAGGAGCTGCCTCATTGGCATGCTGTGTGGTACATGGATGGCACCAAGTTGAGAGGCAGAGCCACCATTCAGAGGGACGTCAGTGGCTGGAGAAATGGGACAGCAGGAACCTCAGAGTGCTCAGATCCAAAGCCCTGGACCTGAGATAGACCCAGCCCCTGTAACAGCACAGCCCAAGCAGCTCCTGGACTCCATGGGGAGCCTTGTGGGTGAAGGCATTGTAAAAAGGGTAATGAGCTAAACAGGATTCAGCACAGCTTCTTCGGGTGCACTATGTGAGGGCAGGCTCAGGCTTCCCTCACCACAAAGGTCCTTCAGCACACACCTGAGGAAGAGGTGAAAGGCTCCTCCCCAGGCTCAGGACTCATGCCTGGAGAAGTTGCCTAGTTTTTACTGAAATCCTCACCAGGATGGATTCAGCACCTTTGGGCTCTGAGACAGTAGTGTAGCTGTCCTTGCTCCCATTGAGGAGGGAGAGGGCCTCACCTTGCTAACATGACCAGGTTGTGCTGTCCTCTGGGGATCACTGGCTTGTGGCTGGCCACTGCATGGAGCCCAGCTGGAGGTCTAGGCACCGAGGACATGGTTGCCTCCTTCCCACCAGCTGGGAAGGGGGCAGGCCCACCTCAGCACTCCCTCTGTCTGAGTACAGCCAGCAACAGGGGGATTTCAAGTTTTACAGGAAATAGGAACTTTCAATTCACCATGATGATATCTTCAACTTCTGCCCTGATGTATGGCCCGAGGATGCCCAAGTGCTCGTCCAGCTCTCCCCGCAGCAGTGGCTGTGTGAAGGAATCATCCATGTATTCTCGGAAAACCACCTTGCGGTACTGATGGAAAGGCTTCCTCCTGCCATTCCACGGGTTTCTGCTGGGGTGAGGGCAGTTAAGAAAGTCAGGTGATACTGGGTGGGCAGCCATGGCAGGGCTGCTGCAGAGCCTAGAGCATCCCTGACCCACTTGCAAGGAAGCTCAAGGTTTCTGGAGTTACTAAAATTCCCCAGGTGGAGGGGAGTCTTCCCCTAGGCTGCTTGGCCGGGTCATACAGTCATAGACCTGTGATCTTGTCTGCCAGGACATGCCAACTCAAGCATCAAGCCATGCCACACAATGCAGGAGGAATACATGAGGGACAGTCACACTTACGTGGCTTTTAGGAAGTGTTGGGGTCTCTGGTTCCTGTATTCCCACATCACCTCCACCGCTGCAATGAAGTACTGCCGTACCTCTCCCTGGAAAGACCGTGGGTCATGCTCCTCTTCCTCGTAGATGTCAAAATCCTCCATGGTTTGCTCTGTGTTGCTGTACTCATCATAGTCTGGCTTGTCAGCCTTTGGCCTTAAGGGGCTGGAACAGGACCCATTGTTCAGAATCAGTCTCTCCCTGTGTCCTGGGGCATGGTTCCTCTTCCCAGCTGTGCTGTTGCTTTCCCTTTCATCCCTGTGTTCTCCTAAGCCCTGGCGCTCTCTCTTCCCAGTTTCTTTGAGGACATCTTCCCCTCCGAGCACCTGCCATCCATCTGGACTGGCTTGCACATATTTGGCTGATTTTTCGGTAGTGCTGTGGTTGTGAGCGGGGCTGCTTGGAGACAGAGAATAGTTCTCTTTGGAGGTTGGTTTTGCAGGGATTTCTTCTGGGCTTTGCCCAGATGTGCTCTGAAGCACGTAGTCCTCTGTGGCATTGGCCTCGAGCTGCTGAAGCTGAGGACTGAACTGACCCAGCTGCTCCACAGAGTTTGTCTCCTCCTCCATCTGGCTTCTCCCCTGAGCTTGCTGACTTCCAGGAGTGCCCCAGACAGCACCTCTGCCCAGCTGCAGCTCGGCTAAAGCTGGGCTCCACAAGCCCCCCGTGTGTCCCACTGTCCCCAGGGAGACCAGATCCCAGTTTGAGGCCAGGTCTGCAGCCACAGCAGCAGCCTGCATTTCTGAGCTGCTTGCTGCCTTTGCCACCATGCTCCCCAGTGCTCCCTGTATGGAGGAATGTCCACTGCGCTGGGCCCCCTGACTGCTGCTCCGTACACCCCTGTCTGTTCTTGGCCTCCCCTCAAGATGCAACTTGTCAGTACTATGTTCAAGCAGAGCCTGTGGAGTATCCCTGCCTGGGTGTAGTCTCCCCTCAACCATGTTTGATTTTTCTTCCAGGCTTTGCTGGGCCACCATCACCTCAGGCAAAGTGTTTCTTGATATCAGGGACCTCTTTTTGAAGCGAGAACTGCAAAAGGGGGAATGAGATCCACATGTTTTTAGAGCTTTCTTATTCACTGCTGTCTCTGGCGTCTGGCTGGCCAGATCATGCTCTGCTCTGTTACCCTCGGAGAGGGGGTCCCTGCTGCCAGTCCGAACTGCCAGACCATGTGTCAAGCTCTCCAGTAACCTGGCTTGTTGAGGCCTCCAGTCGGGGCCACTCATGCTCGGGGCTGGAGCTTTGTGTCTCAGAAACTGCTCAGAGCTGTTTAAGAAAGCATTTGGGAACTGCCTTGTGCCATTGGCCACGATGTTTGATTCAGGAAAGGCAAGACTATCCATCTCTGACAATTCCTTAGCAGATGTAGCATCCTGAAACACTGCCTCCAAGACTAATTCATCCCTCTCTTCGGTCATTACATAGCTGGAAGGATGAAGGTCATTGTTTTGTACAAAGGTGGTTTCTAGAAGGCTTGTGCCTTTGGCAAGTTCGCTGGCCTCTTGTCCCAGGCCGATTTTTGCAGGCAAGAAGTTACTTTCATCTGTAATGATTTGTTCTTGTACAGGTTTGCTGGGTCCCAGGTCTGAGAAAGAAACATTTTTCCCTTCAAAAGATTCATTAAAATCTTGCAAAGCCACTTTGTGAGGTCTTTTTTCCAGCCTAGCATCTAGCTCATTTGATGAATAATTGGTTTCACTGGTGTGACTGTGAACCACAGCATGAGAAGTCCTGTTGTCTTCTCCCTCGTCTGAAGACACAGAAGGATTGTCCAGTGTGGAGGAAGAGTTATTATCAGTACTTGAAGTCAGTTCTATATGGATTGTTTCCTTTGACTTGTATAGATTTAATGATATTTTATCAGCCCCTCTTAGCAACTTGTCCTCAGCACCCTGTGAAGATGTGTCTTGACGTCCCAGATTGCGCTCCGGGTCATTCTGGTGGGATGAGCTCTTGTTAAGAGGAGCTTTGCTAGTGGAATAAACAATTGAGTCCCACAAGCTTGTTGCGTGAGTTGTCTTTTGAGGTTCTGCTTCCAGAATCTCCAATGTACCACCAGGCTGGACCATTGTCCTTTTTACTGGCTCCTGCACCTTTGAGATTTTTGTCACCTTCTTTCCTGCCAGAGCATCTTCTCGAGCTGGCATGGTGTGGTGCAGCCATTGCTGGCCTTCTTCTGAGCTCACAGTACCACGGACCTTTCCACTGACACTTGCCAAGTGTTCTCCGGCTGGGAGAGCTCCAAGCCCTTCATCCTCGCTGATGATTTTTGACAATTCTTTTTCATCTTCCAGGAAGGATTCATAGAACACTGGATCATACCTTGTCTCTGGCAGAGAAGACATGGGCATATCAGGTGGATGTGGCATTGTTCCTAAAAGATGTGATGTGCTATTGGAAGCGGGATCAGAAATCCTGACATTGCTCAAGAGGGCCCCATGTCTGGGTTCTGTCAAGCACAATCTCGGCTTCTCTGTCTCATTTCTGGAAGAGGTGGCATTGTTCAGTTGCTCATTCACACATCGCCTGCGCCATCTCTTTCTTTTAGAGAAGCCCCTGGGTTGGAAGTCAAAGGTGCCCTCCTCCTCCTCATAATCCACATAATCTTCCCCATCAGAGTATTGCTCATGTTGGCACTGCAAGACTGTGAACTTGGCATACATCCCTCGGTCTCTGAAATCAGGATTCAGGCACCCCAGCTTCCAGATGCCTGTCTCAAGAGAGGACAAGAGGACACCATCAGCCCACCACAATGGGAAATCAGAAGAGCTGCCATCCCCATACCATTCCCTTGCTAGTGCAACCTATATTTTTAGGCAACCTCCATTTCATGATGGTAATTTCATGTTTTCATAATCCCTAGAGTATCTTACATCTGGACTTACAAAACATCAGGGCTGCTGGCAACATCAGAGCCAGTCCTGACAAGCACCATCAGCAAGGCTGGTGTTTCCTGCCAGAGCTTAGTCAGCTACACATACCCGTGAGGCCCCAACAATAGCTTAGTGAGAACAGTTAATGCACTGAGAACCCACAGAGCCTCCAGGATTATTGCCAGCAGCAGAGTAATCATCATAATCCACCCCTAAAGACATGCTGGTGCTGTCAAATGCACCTCTCTCCCAGACACAGTCGTCATGTCTCTCCCACTCAAGGAGAAAGAAATGAAAAGGCTGCCTCTTGCTTACATCCTCAGCCAACGCATTTGTTCCCCACAGAGAGCACCTCTTCTCCAGGCACCAAGAATGGATGAGGAGGTGTGTAATAACCAGGCTCTGACGCTGGAGAGAGCTGTCATCTGCTGCTGGCCAAGCTGCTTGCCTGCTTCAGATCAGTAGGCAAAAATCAGAGCTCAAGTGGATGCAATGTTTGGCTGGGTTTTAGAAAGCTTCCTGGAGTATCTAGAAACCCTATCCACTTGGCTTAGGGTGCAGTACTCGTGACCATCATATCAGTGTTTGCATGGTAAATTCTGTTTCCTCTGTGAGCGAGGAAATGGTTAATGGCACCAGTTTTGCAAATGCTAAGGAAAATAACGATGAGTGAGGGGAAATAGATATAGTAATTTAATTTCTTTCCTTTAAGCTTTGGAAGGATTTAGTCATTGCCTCTCACTTTGCTGTTCCAGGAGGCTGTGCATCTCATTGCTCTCAGGGCTGCCAAAATGCAATCAGGTACCAGAGACCTGGCTGGAGGTGATCGCTTATCTCTGCTGTGATACCAAACCCATGGTTTATGGAATAGCCTATGTTACTAACCTGGCTTTTCCAAACTCATGAAGACTGTTTCTCCAGAAAATGGGAAAAGGGTAAGCACATCCTCAAAGACCATGTTGCGCTTGAATGTGTTTCCAGAGAAGAAAATGGAGAGAAAATCTGTTTGGGCCCCAACACTCAGGACATACCAGTACACAACTTCATGCAGGCAGAGTTTTAGTTGGAGATTGTCAAACACAAAGCCATTAATAGCTGAAAGAGAGCAGGGGAGAAACATTTCATCAGCTGATTCCCTCATGGCTGCTAAACTGCTGCATGTTTTCTGCTTGTTCCCTGGGGCAGGGACGTGCCTATGTCTGCCAGGACTTTGCAGAGAGCACCTGGCTGAGCACTCACTGTGCATCATGTTGGAGGCATAAAACTGGGGGTCCTGGGTGTCCACATGGGCTGCATCAGTGCAGAACCGTCTGATGTTCTCCTCCAGGTACCAACTGTGGTTCTCATTGAAGACTGAAAAGAGCACCAACCTTGTCTTGTCTGACATTATCTGGAAGGCAGAGAGGGAACTGGTCTGATCAGAGCTCCCCCAGGACCCAGTGTAGCTGCCAGGTCTTAGCCTGGGTGCATGGTGAACAGTTTACTGCTATTTCACAGGAGTTAGGGTTCAGGTTTGGAGAGAAGGTAGCATGCAAGGGAGGATGGGGAAGGCAGGGGCATTGGGATTGATGGTAGAGTTGAAGAGAACAGGACAGACAAATTTGGTTTTACCCAAATATTTCACTCACTGCAGTTATTCCAGCCTTTCAGCCTGGCAGTTGAGGTGACAAAGGAAGGACCCACCTGATTTCCCCTCTGATCCATGGTCTTCTTAAAGCAGATCAAGAGGGGCCCAATCAGGCCTGAGGCTGTGTCTCTGATTGGGTTGATGGAGCTGTAGTAGAAACGGGTGAGGCAGCGAGGATCTGCCTGCGTTGGTCCATCCTCAGTGGTGATTCTCCAGCTGTAGGTGAATGACTGGCCAGGGGGGATAGGAATGTCCTTCACATCCTTATCTGGCAACACACAGCCCAAGGGCAGATCAGTTAGGTCTGGGCTGTTCCTGCAAGGAGTGATCTCACTTTTTAAAAGAGCTCAGAAAGGACATTTCCTGACTACACAAGTTGCATAGAAAACTATCCAAACCCACATCCACCACAGATGGCACACTGGCTGCTAGCATGCACTTGCATGGAAAGTTGATCTGGACAAAAGGAGCCCCTGGGACCAGCTGAGGATGGAGAGGCATATGTCTAATTTTTAAAGCCCTTGACACTCCTGCAAACTGGAAATTTTGCACAGCCTCAGCTGTGTCTGGGCTATGGACTGCCTAGAGGAGTTTGCAGCTGAAGGTACAGAGCTGGGCAGGGCTGAAATGGGTGAAAAACAAAGCAAGGGAGGATAGATTTTTAAGCAAATACAGCTAGACCATGAGAAAAGCAAGGAGGATATTTGGAAGGAACAGAAGGAAAACTCAAATGCAAATAAATCCTCTGAGCATTCAGCGGGCTCTTGCACTGACATAACCTTAGGAAAAGACCCTTCTTTGCTGAGCTGCTGTAAGAGCATGGTTTGCAAAGCGCATGTGTCAGTTAGGGTAGGAATAGCTCTTTTTATTTTTACTTCTCTAAAGAGCATCATCCCTGTGGCTCCAGGACCACAACTTGCCTTCTTTCACAGAGTTGAATCACTGGCAAAGCTAGTGAGTCATGTCTGCCTGGGGGATGTTGACAGAGGGGCAGGGACAGGGCTCCCAGCTCCTTTGTGTGGCTTGTCTCCTTTAGTCCTGCCAGCCGATGGGCCATTTTGCCCTTTTAACTCTCCAGAAGGGAAATCTTAATTTAGATAGTAATAGGTCACAAAGCTGACCTAGTTTGCTGAACTCCTTAGCGAGCGGCTGCCATCCTGGTTCTGCCACCTCTGCTGCAGCAGAGGAGCTTTTCTCCAGCCTCTGCAATTGCTCCCGTCTTTGTGATGCACCCGAAAGGGTAGAGAGGAAAAGGGAGAGGGATGTGGCACAATTTTGCCCTGATGCCATGCGGGATGGCCTTGCACAAGTAGTTGTGAGCCTGGGAGCCTGCTGGCAGGGGATCATCAGATCTGGGAAAGGGACTCAGTAACTCAATAACCTCAGAGGAAAACTACCAAACTGCGAGAGGGGGAGTCCGAATCATAATGAACCCTCCACATCAAAGCAGGGTAGGGAGCAGCCTAGGGAATCATAGAATCATAGAATGGTTAGAGTTGGAAGGGACCTTCAAAGGTCATCTAGTCCAACCCCCCTGCAAGAAGCAGGGACATCTCCAACCAGATCAGGTTGCTCAGAGCCTCATCCAGCCTGGCCTTGAACGTTTCCAGGGATGGGGCATCCACCACCTCTCTGGGCAACCTGTTCCAGTGTAAAAAATTTTTTTCTAATATCTAATCTAAACCTACCTCCTTCTAATTTAAACCCATTACCCCTTGTCCTATCACAACAGGCCCTACTGAACAGCGTGTCCCCAATGAGGATGTAATGAGGAATGAGGACTGTAAGCAAACTGGTAAACACAGAAAGGATCACTAGGGTGGTTCCTCCTCAGAAAGTGGAGGCCTTGAGGATGGACCAAACATCATGGTCTTAGTTCCCTGGTTGACAATATCCCTTCTTCCAGCCATCATCCAAGCCTTCCTTAAAGAAAGGGTTAGATGGCACCAAGGGAAACATGAACCAAGAATCATCATAATCTCCAAGACTGCAGAGCTCAGGCACTTGGATGGATGGGTTGGACAACCAGCCTGACCACAAGCTGCAGGAAGCTCTCCTCGCCCAGAAGAATGGCAATGGCCAAGTGATGTCCCAGATTCTCATGGCCTGCCTTACCTTGAGAGGGCTTCATGATGTGGTACGGTCTTACACTGGTGAGGCCGTGAGGGTAGATATTGTATGGTCTGCTTGCCAGGTTCCTGAACACGATCTGAAATGAAGACAGCCAGCAGGAACATTTAATGCTTTCTGAATTTTGTAAGGCCTCGAGGCTGCCCTTAGTGTTCTTGTAGGGAGAGAAATGCTGGGCAGCAGTGCTCTGGGATTGGCTACCTGCCAGTGTTCAATGGGGAGGTACCTGGATGTGTCTGGGACCACAAAGTAAGAGCTAGAATAGAAGAAATGACTGTTTATTTCTCTACCAGTCTACACTGTCCATCTTTCCAGAAGGTGCTCATTTTAGGGACAGAATGAAAATATCAGATTTATTAAAGTTGCTGTCTTTAGTCTCACTTTGCATATAAGACAGAAGAGGTCTGTCAGTCCAGGAGGACCAAAACACAGAGTATGCACAGCAGACAACACCTTCAAAGTGGTCCCCACTTCACTGCATGAAGCCCTTCATTTATTTCTCTAAATAGCTCTGTTGGGGCTTTGCCACAGGCGTTACCTTCAGCTCCATGCCAAGAACCGCACAGGGAACCTCAGGCAGGGAGCAAAAATGTGAAGCTCCTGGAAACCATTCCATTTCTCCCAGCAGCAAACAAGTCAAGTGGTCAGTAGAGAGGCACTTGGGGAGACACAAGCAACAGTCCCCAATATTGCCTGGTAAGAGCACACAGATGGAGAGGAGTGGAGGATGAGAGGATATTCCTGCCTCAGAGGAAGGTGCTGGATGCCATGTGTTATGGATTAATTCACATGATTCCTAAGATGCCTTGCAATGAAGTCAAATCAAGGGGACTGGGACATATCCTGTGCATCTCTACTGATCTCACTGAGAGTATTTAGCTTTAACTTTCAGCAACATCTGCCTTTCTGGTGAACTTTGGATATTACCAAACATGATATGGCACCTCAAGAACTCAAGTCAGACCTTAGCCACAAAACAAGAGCTATTAGGAAGAACAGTATCAAGGGCTGAAGTTTCCCTTTCTAGACTCTCTTTGTGGAAAGCAATCTCTCTCTTACCTTAAACTGATCTCCAACCTCCCCCTTAATGACGGGCCCCAGAATTCCCTTGTCCAATTGATCTGACACCTTGCGCTTCTTGAAGGTTGCATCCTCGTACTCCACAAACATCACTTTCTTATACTTTGAACCAATCTGGTGAGGGCCAGCCTCCAGGAACAGGCTCGTGATGTTTCTGCAGGCAAGGCAGAGAAAGAGCAAATGGCCACATGTGGGACACTGTCAGAATCAGACCTTCCATCATCTAAGGACCCACACAGCTGCCCAGGGACTACCAGTGCACAGTGGGGACACCCATCCCTGCAATCACAATATGAATCCTGAGGAATAATGTTTCCAGTGATTCAATGGGGAAAGTTTCAACTAAGTTGCACAATAGCAGCCTTGGGCTGGCACTGGCTTCTCTTGGAGGGAAGTGGTGACTGTGAGAGCTGAGAGCATAACAGGCTGTCTTGTCTCAGGGAACACCCTCAGTATGTGGGCATAAGGCAACAGAGCAGCTACCTTTTTTTGATCATCCCAGCTTCTTCCCAGGAGCAAGGCCAGCCTTAAGCTGGAGAGGACACCTCCTCTGGCTTACCCTGAAAGGGGCTGCAGGTGGGGATTTCTGCACCACATGCCTTGGTCTAGTAGCTGCTGGCTGGGATTTCCATTTAGGGCAGAACCCAGTGACCCCACTACCAAACCAGCCCCAGCCTACATGGTCTGTGTCAGCAGAGTGACTTCGGGATTGTGACAAGTGTCATCACTATACAGTGCTGACTAAGGTACTTCTGCTGAAATATCGCACTTGCATCACATCTCCCTCCAAGAAATGGAGCAGCAGCAGGGCTAATTGCCTCTGCCATCTAGAGCAGGTCCTTTCAGACAGGGCAAGGAGACCCACACTCTGAGGCTGGCGGCACATGTCCTGGCTGTGCAGAGCCTCCTGGCTGAAGGGTGAGAAGGGTCACCAGGCATTGCTGCCTGCTCAGAAGAGGCTGAGGCTGACCTTGGAGACCTGGGCGAGAGAGAGACAAATGCCCTGGAGATTAATGCTATTTAGTAAAATGGAGCAAAGCCAGGTCCTGCTTTCTCATGGTCTCCCCAAGACCATCCTTGTCTTGCATTCATACCATTAGCATTAATAAGGAATAAAACTGTCCAGGTTGAGCAGAAGGAAAATAAATTTCTGGGGAAAAGGGGAAGAGCTGGCAGGGCTGCCTCAAGGAGCGGCCTCACAGGCACACATGCCCACTCTCACCTGTCCAGAGACACTGGCTTCACGGGGGCATAGTCCCAGTCCATTTCCTCAGCTGCGATGTAGTGAGTCCAGGTCACAGGCTTCTCTTTGGCAAAAGAGCGCACTTGGATCACATGATAAGTTTCCTCATCTTCTTCAGGGTAATCCATGTCCTCTGGCTCCTCTGACAGCTTCCCCATCTTCACCAGGCGCTCCTCCAGACACTCCTCCACCTTCACAATGGCTTCCATGCCAGCTGGGTTCAGACAAGCCGGGCAGAAAGGGTCACACTGAAATGCCAGCACACGTGTGCACTTCCCCAGGCTTTTCATGGGAGATGTCCTCTCCACTACTGTCTCCATCATGGTGACAAATGGGCCATCACATGGGTCAACCTATGCCACCCTGGTCATGGATGGGCTAGATTGCATGTGGATGTTATGCTATGGAGCAGAAGGGACCTCGGACCTGCAGCACTGCATAGAAACCTAAGCCTGGACAACTCCCTGAACTTTTCCCCTGAGCTCTTGCAGAATAACGTTACCTTGCTGATGGGACAGTATTTGGCAGAACATCCGAAACCAGCCAGCTGTTCCTGGCATGGTCTGGGCTGTGAGATATGTGGCAGGGGAGATTTCTAGGCTGCTGAGACGGTGGCTTCTCACCAGGAATGTGTGAGCTTCAAAGAAGATGGAGTGGACTTCTGGCCCAGTGCCCAACCCAATCACGTGCCAGTGGACCTGCTTCTTGAGGCACAGTCTGAGACCTGCCAGGAGAGAAGGAAAACACCCAGGAGTCAGCACTGTGTCCATCCCTTGTTCCGACTCTTGGTGTCACACTCTTAGAACCTGACATGTGCTGAGTGGAGTCCCCTGCCCTACAAGGTGGTGGCTTCAAGATGGAGAAGTCATATGTGAACACAGAGTGTTGGAGCAAAACAGAGGCACAGGCCACATCATCCCCCTGAGATAAGACTAGATTTACAGAGTCGGGGACTTTGGCAAGGGCTTTGGGAGGTGTGCTGGTGGGAGCTCACAGTGGCAAAAGAGGTGAATGTGTTCCTTGACTCTATAAATAGGGAAACTGGAAAGGGGAATTATTTGTCTGATCACGACACTGGCAAGCCTGATACTAAAATATTTCATATGAGGCAGGGCTCCCGCACGTCCTCAGTAGTTGAAATACCCCAAAAAGGGCAGGGAGAGGTCACCAAGATTATTTAAAGGCTAGAGAAAATTCCTTCCTCAGAGAGACTCAAAGAGCTCATTGTGCTTAGGAAATGGGAGAGGACTTGACTGCATTGTAAAAATATTTTCCTCATGAAAAATCAGTGTGTGCTGATGGGCTCTGTAATCTAGCAGGGAAGTAAATAACAAGAACAAGTTCCTGGAAACTAAAGCCAAAACAAAGTCAAATACAGAGTCAAGCACTTATTTTTGGCACTGAGTGCAATAGGTGACTGGAAAAGATTCCAGGAGCCCCGGAGAAGACAGGGTGGAGGCTCCATCCTGAGGCCCTCAGATCTACATTGCCACCTCTCCATCAGACACCTCTCAGGCCAGGTCCTGCAGCCAGACAGGGGCTTGCTGGGCAGAGGTGGCTACGTTCTCAAGGGGAAACCCACTGTGCACACAGAGGGGCTGATCATGAGGTCTACCCAGCTCTTTAGTTCCCTGTATCCACCAGGACAAGGAATTCAGGGGAGTTTTGCTCTTGCCTGTTACTGGATAACAGCCAGACCCAGGTGGGAGGTTTCAGGGTGTGAATCACCAAGGTTGGTGATGGTAATGACTCTCCTGACAGTGTTTCCCCATTTGCCTTGGAGATTCTTCACTCTCAGGCAACACTGGACCTTCTCCCAGAAGAACATCAGAAAATGCCAACTTTTGTCTTCACTGAGACCACAAATGGCCTTTTTTTTTTTTTTGCTTTTCTGGAGAAAATGAAACTGAGGGGAGATCTTATCACTCTCTACAACTACCTGAAAGGAGGTTGTAGCGAAATGGGTATCAGTCTCTTCTCACAAGTAGCAAGAAATAGGACAAGAGGAAATGGCCTCAAGTTGTGCCAGGCAGGATTTAGATTTGATATTAGGAAAAAATTCTTCACTGAAAGAGTTATCAAACACTGGAACAGGCTGCACGGGGAAGTGATTGAGTCACCATTCCTGCAGATATTTAAAACACGCATAGATGTGGCACTTAGGGACATAGTTTAGTGGTAGATTTGGCAGTCTTAGGTTTATGGTTGGACTCGGTGATCTTAAGGGTCTTTTCCAACCTAAATGATTCTATGATTCTATTCCTCAAGTCCTACAGTAATGTATTGTCAGAGCAAGGCTAGTGAGAGCTGAATTTTCCCCTCAACACTACCTCCAGCCTCGTTCACAGGGCTACAAGAGATAAAACTCTTTGCTACCAGCGCTATTCCTGAAGATCTGCAAGGAGGTCAGCTGCACTTCACAATGCAAACATCCAGAAACAGGTCGTGCCCCACTGTAAATGGGCAAGGCAGATCAAGGAGTTGAGATGTGATAGTCCCCCTGGGGTGAACATAGCCTAACAGATCCATTCACTGGAAACTCCTCTTGATGTTACTTCTCACATCCTTTTACAAGCTACCTTGAGTTTACAGACCTTGCTGCACCCCTGTTCCTAACACCTCCCATGCCCTCCATCCCTGTCTTGGGCACATGGGTACTCACCAGGCAGTGAGCCATTGATGTAGCCATTGATGGTATGCAGCTCTGTCCTGTTGTATATCAGGGGCTGAGGAGCTGCTGGGGAGCCAGGATCAGAGTACCAGCTTTTCCCTGTGGACAGAGGAGGATGCAGTCAGCTTTCACTTCAAAGTATTTAAAAGAAAAAGGAAACCTTCCCACTGGAGTGAAACAGTATAAAAGTAAAAATCCAGTGAGGTCAGATGTGTGGTGTCTGTTTGAAATCCACAGCAGATATGGCCACAGCTATGCATGAATGTGGTGGTGACCATTGCAGGTGACAGGGCATTATTCTCCTGCAGCTTTAGCCTGTGTGATGGGAACAAGGCCAGGGCATGGAATGGGTGAGCTGGGAGGGCTGCAAGCTCCCTGCACATGTGGCAGAGAAGAAGGAGTGGCAGTGCTGCAACAGGAGCACTTTGGTTGGAGAGCCTGTATGAGGCTCAAACCCTTAGGAGGCAATGTAGGATCTGAGCAGCTGGGTTCACACCGTGGCCAAAGCATGCGCTGCAGATCAGGCTGAATTCAGGGTCTGACACCACTACAGGGTAGTTACCTTCATCAAACACTGCGAAGAGCATCACAAACTCTTGCTGCCTGTCCTCATTTCCATCACTCGCCAGAGTCCCTGCAAGATGCCATGGGATGGATCTCTTTAAATGTCAGCAAGCACCATATATCTCCCCAGGGAATTCCCTTTGTGCCCTCCAAGAACTGGTAAATCAAGGGCAGGCTGTGGATTGCTTTTGTCATGTCTCACGACTGGCAGAACCCTGTTTTCAGCCTTGTGGTGCCAAACAGCCCAGTTGAGAGGCAGCTGCCCATCAGCCCAGTTGAGTGCCCATGGTTGAGAGGCAGCTGCCCTTAGAAGGCATCAAAAGATCAGTTTGTGCTGCCTTCCCCTCAGAGGCTCTCAGGATCCACTTAGTAACCCAGAAGAGCCCATTTTATCTAGCCCTCTCATCAGCACCATCTGATGCCTGAGTCTGTGCTTGTCATCTTGCTCTGTCAGTGGAGAAACTGGTCCTCATGAATCACTGGAGCCTGCAGACAGTGACCTGGGAGGAGGTGACTCATGCCCGTACCTCTCCAGTGACTTACAAAGGGGTCTGGAAAACTTCCTCCACGAGATGGCTCAACCAAGAGTGACCAATCCCACCCCAGGTACACTTCTCGGTGCCTTGCACCCAGCAAGTATTAACAGCCAGGATTTCATCACCTCCATCTTTACTGAAGGAAGGAAAGCAGACACAGGTATAGGCAGTGCCCTAGGTGTTCTGCATCTCTCCTGCCTGGTCCTTAACCCTTGCTGATACAAACGTCCTTCTTCTTCTTCCCTTTTTGACAAAACTCTCTTTGACAATGAATGATCACAGCTTCGTGAAGCTCTGAACAAATATTTATGCCTCCATAGTATAAATGGATAGATGAGGTTCAGATACAAGTAGAAGATTTCATCTGTGGTCTGAAATCTTGTGAAGGAAAGAAGCAACCTTTCTCTCTCTAGCAGGGAAATCAAAAGTGTGTTTGGCTCCTGCACTGGGAAGAGACTCTTTGAGGAAAGGGCCAAACCCCAGAAGTGTTACTGTTGACCACAGCTTACTGACTCCACTGCCATGTTCAGCCTATGGAAGGCATCTTTGATTTTTCTGCTTTTCAATTCACAATTGAATGTGACCTGTCCCCATACTGTGCTGTCCTTACCAGGTCGGCAAACAAGTAAGGCTCCGATCAAACCGGAGTTGACATCCTTCACACTATTAGTGTTGGAGGAGTAGGAGTGGGTCAGGCATGGTGAGTCGCCATCTGTTGGGCCTTGATTTTGCTGGATTTCCCAGACGTATGTGTGTGTCTTCCCTGGATCCACCCTGTCGCCCTCCTTCTCTGGCTGGCTAGTCTCATCCTCATACTCTGCACCTAAAGCCAAAGGAACAGCCAGATGTCACTGGAGGTTCATCACCAACACACTGTGGGGGATGCCTCTTTTTTCAACTCAGAGCGCAGCTTCTCTCCACCCCAGCCCCTGGAGCCAGCCCGACTCCCACCAGTGATGGCTGGTCTCAGGGCACTGAGCAGGGCTATGCCAGAGACTCACTTGTTGGTCTGTGCACCCATCACCTGCCCTGATGCTGGGTGGCACAGTCTTCCTGGCCCTAAGCATCCAACCTCAGGATTAACCTGAGGATTACCTCTATAACTGATATGAGTTTGCTATGGGCTGTTTACTGATCTCAGCTCATTTCTGGGCTGGGCATGGTCGTCTTGTTCCCCCAGCCTAAGCCATCTCTGTGACCGTCTGTCCTTGTACAGAGATGTGAATACCAAGGTCAGGGAAAAACATGCTCCCTCCTGGCAGGCAGGCAGCAGAGTGGGAAGCGCTGTGCAAGGGCTTGCAGCACCTGGCTGTTGCCCGACTCACCCTCTGAAGCCTTCCAGTAGGATACTCCTATGGCATGGAGGTTGTATGGGCGGGAGGCCAGGTTCTTAAACTTAATGACCACTGTGTCATAGACTTCTGCTCGGATAGTGGGGCCCAGGAGACCTGAAGGGAGAAAACAACAGGGTCAGGCAGCTGGAATCAGGCAGCTCATACCCAGCCATGGACCCCAAATGTCTGGGATTTCCACTTCCACAATTAACAGTTGTCTGTCATGTAGCATAGCAGCATCAACTGCTCCAGGACCAGCAAAGCTCCCTGCATCCCCGGCAGCTCTGCCATACTGGGACTCTACCCAGGTGCTTTCCCATTCCTGGCGAAGGAGCTGCTAGCACCCAACCCAGGATGAGTTTGGCTGCTGTCAAGGAGAGCTAGGGCTCACCGTGCTGTGGGTGCTTCTTACCCATCCAAGCTGGCTTGGGCTTGGGCTGCGTGAAGGAGGCATCAGGGTACTCCACAAACACGGCCTTCCTGTACTGGGGAGGGACACCAGGTGTGTTAGATTGTGGGCCTGGGTGCCCCATCATGCTGCAGGAGGAAGGAAAAGTCAAGGTTGATTGTGCAGCCCCATCCACAGATGGGCAGCAGCCATCCTCTTCCTTTCCTTCTTGCCAGCTTGTCTCTGCTATGCTGGCCCCAGGGATTGCTCACTCTGTTGTAACCTCTAAGTTTCCCGACAACCTCCAGGTGTATTTGGAAGCATTTTGCTCAGCTCATGGATGACAACATGGCACTGATTAATGTCATGGTGTTAGTCACAATGGTAGAAGACACAAGGGCTCAGGGCCATACCCGGCTGCAGCTGGGAGTGGGCACAACTGCAGGCATTGCTGCCAGCCTGCTATATCATGCCTTGCCTGGCTTCTTGCCCTGCCAGCAAAAGAGCTGGGGCACCGTGAATGCTGCAATAGCAGTGCCACCGTGGCCTCTGCCCCACAGCCACGCCTTACCCCATCCCCAGCACCTTCAGGTGTGGCAGACACATCACATCACATATAACCTCAAGCATCCTCCCCAGCTGCCCTTGGGAAAGAGACTGTATTGGCCTGCATGGCAGGTCATGGCAGTTTGCTCTGTGGTCCAAACAACACCCCCATATTTGTTTATTTTCTGATCAAACTAGGATCTACAGCCAGCCCCTAACCACCTGCTCCTTGCAGAAGGAGGATAAATGAACCTTGAATGTATTACACCCCACTTATCTCCACTGGCCACTTTCTATCTGTGGTATCTATCTACAAATTCAAATTAACAAATTCATTTACCAGAAGGTATCCACCACATTTATCAGGATAACAAAGCCATTAATTTCTCCTGGGATTTTAGAGGCTAGCTTATCAGCCCTGGGACTGAGAAAATTTCCAGTAACCAGACAGACCGCTTCCAGCCTTGTTTTGTTTGGAGCAAAAGCCAGGTGGTATTTTCTTCCCTCTGAAGAAGCAGGGAGGATTGCTCTCCTCCTCTGACTAAGCCTTCGTTCAAGCAGAGGTTCCCTTTGCAACTCTTCTTCAAGAGGAAGAGGAAGGAACCGGAGTGACTCAAATTTAGGAAAGGGTGACGCACACTCATACCATTGGCTGGAAGCCACCTGCAGCCGGAGGATGCTGTGAGGAGAGAAGAGTTCACTCTCCCTGGGGACAGAGCAGGACAGGTGCCCACGAAAACCCCATGCACGCCCAGCTCCTGCCTTTTACCCCCACAGCTATAACCCCACATTTGGGCTGGCAGGAAGTCCCCAGCAGAAAAGGCCCCAGTGAGCAGGGTCACTGCATTCAGCTGACTTTGCCCACTAGCTGTTATCATTCCTTGCTTGAAGGCAGTAGGATCCAGACCAAACTTTGCACTCCAGGGTGACCCCACATTGGGAGGTGGCAGTGCTGTGGGGTCACTGGCACTGGGCTGTTCACTGTTGGGAAGCTGTACCTTAATCTCTAACTTGCAGAAAGCCTAGCTTTGAAAATACATCCCTGAGATATGAGGATCTCATCCTGCTAATTCTGTTGTAAACAAGGCAGAAATCCGATGGAGCCAGGGGGATTTTGCTGTCATTTGAGAGGATGGCTGGGAGGAGACTTGGTGACACCAGGGCACGTCCCAGCTGGCACAGCAGAGCCTGACAGCCTTTGCAGGGGACAAGGAGGCAGAGTTCAGTGGAGGGACATCTATCTGATCCAAGTGCTTCTGGCCGGTTCTCTGCACTTGGCGCCCCTGTTGACTTCCTACTCCAAGGACAGCTGAAGCCGAGGCAGGGAGATAAGTTCCTGGCGCCTTGGATCAGCATTGTTAGCTGCGCTATCTGCTCATCTCTCAGAGCCAGGAGAAGGCCAAGGTAAACACCCTGCATGTCGAAGCACTCAAACATGGGCTTCTGCTACATAGTGGCCAGCTCCGAGCTGGAGCTGAGACCTCTGGGGCCGTTGCAGGATGTACTACTGATCCTGGCTCTGATCCTGCCAGTAGCTTTGTGTTTGGGAGGAAGAGAAATTGAAATAATGGGGAAAGTAAGCAGTTCTGGCCTAATGTGCCATAGCCCATATATTTGGCAGAGTTTTCCACAGACGTGCCAGGGAAACCACTGGATACACACAAGAATGTTGGATGTCCTGCCTGGAGGTGCACCCTTGGGGGCTGCCATGCTGGTACCACAAGAGAGAATGGGTGGAGCAGAAGACACCCCACAAATAGTTTGAAGGTACCCCAGCTCTAGTGGCAGCTCTGCTCCTGCCACACTCTCCTGGCTTGCTCCTGCATGCCACTTCTCCCCAGCCTGCCTGTTTTCCTGTGCCCTCCCTGCATGGGGGAAACCAGGCTGAGGCTGCAGGGCCAGGAAAAAAGCACTGTTATCCAGCTGGTAACAACCATGCCGAGCAAGCCCTGTTTCCCACCCCAGCATCCCCAGGAGCTCCATGACTCTCCAGGGTGGAGCATACCACCAAGTCCCTCTGGGAAAGCCAAAGTTATCTTTTCCCATTTTAAAGAAGGACAAGTGACCTCAGACTGCCTGCCAATGCCCTGCTCATCCCCAGGGCAGAGCCAGGTCCCTGAGTCATTCCTGGGTCAGAAACTGTGCATGAGTGCATCATTAAAGCTAGTGCTGAAATGGAAAGCCACAGGGTTGAATTAATAGCATCAGTGACCTCACCTCCACCGTAGCCTGGATCTTAGTGCAACATTAGTAAAAGCAGGGCATGGGAAGCGTTAGTAAAACAGGAGGTGCTGGATGCAATTTTCCTGCTGAAATAACCAAAGGGGGGGAAAACCAACATAACACTGATATAGTGACTATGGCAGCTAGTCAGTCTGACCTAGCTCATCACTGGAGCCTGGTTTCCAGTCCCTGACCATAGCTCCTCACTGCTTAAGCCAGTGTGGATCTGAGATGGAGCTGTGGGCTGACATCACCCTAGCACAGAGCCTGGGGAAGGGGATGTGACAGTGGGGCAGAGGGAAGGGGCACAGCTTGATTGACAGGGGATGTAGCCATCCAGCTCTCCTCCCCATGCTGAGCTCAGGACAGCCCATTCACAGCCATGTGTGTTCAAGCCAGCTGTGTCTGCAGACAACACCATCTTGATGCCTGAGTGATGCAGCTGTCACTTTTTCTTCTTACTCCAAAGTATTTGGGCAAAACTACCATGTCTTCCTCCCTCTTGTGACTGTCTACAAACACCATTCTTTGCCCAAGCACCAAAAATTATTTTCATTCCCTAAAGGAAAAATTCCAGCCCCAGCAATGTAATGAACACAAATATATAAATAGCTAAAGCTGTTTTTTAACCAGGGGCAGACACAGTGAAGAACTCTGAGTTATGCCACGGGGCCACAGCCAACCTCCCTCTGCAGCCCCAAGGCAGGCAGGCACAGGACCCCAGCTCCCCTCGCATCTCCCCAAAGCTCTCAGGGTGCAGAGCAGAAGAGAAAGCACAAGCTGGAGAACCAGCCCTTGGTTCTGGGCACAGACTTTAAATGGTCACAGGCAAATGGCATTAAGATAAAGCAGTGCAGAATTGTAGTGCAGAGCGGGTCTGCATCTCTGTAGATTTATTCCACCTGTGCATTACCAGGGGTTGCACTTAGTGACTCCCTATTGCACAGGAACACCCATTCCCTGCTGTACCAGCAGCTCAGCGCACCCACCCTGCCAGGTTGCCCCCATGCACATGCCTACCTGGACCCAAGCTCACAGTGTGGGTGAGAAGGTGTGAGAACATGCCAGAGTGGGAGAAAACCCAGAGCAGGGCACTGGAATTGCAATAGAAAGACCTTTACCCTGCAGGCACTTGCAGCACGGAAAGCAGGTCGCTGTGCATGTAGTCCCAGGTGGTCTCCACTGCACCAATGTAGTATCTTCTGACTTTGCTGATGCCCTCCTCAACCAGGCAGAGGAGTAGGAGGCTGCGCAGGGCTCCCACTAGCATCATGCCTGCTGGCTGAGAACCACTCTGCCTTCAGTAGGAAAAGTGAAAAAGAATGAATGAAAAAGGAAAGAGGAGAGAAAAGCTTTTATCTTGTCATACAGCTGTTGTAATCCACAGGAGACGATGATTTAAAGCCAGCACCCGCGGGCTCAGTCAGAGCGCTGGAGAGTTTCTCAAAGACATCAGGAGAGGAATCACTCAAGTGGGTTTAGTGCAAAGAGGACTGTGCGAGCAATGGACTCTCCCTCTCTTCCTCTGCAGTGGCAGTGACAGGAGGAGAGGAAAAAACAAAAGGAAAGGGAGGGCAAGCGCAGCAGTAAGCTCCACTGCAGAACCCACTTGGCTCTGTGTCCTGTCCTGTGTCTGGGCGTGAGGTGAGGAAAGGGAGGGTGGATAGGAAGGGGAATTTAGGTGCGGTCTCTGCCTGGTCCCACCTTCCCTCTCACCACAGAGGGGAAGGAGGAGAGTGGGTTTCAGGCCAGCACCCTGCTGCTGTCCAGGCTACAGGAGCCTTTATTTCGCTTACAGGTCAGTCTGGGCTTGTACCTGGGGTTGGAGCCCCTCAGGGAGCTGGCAGCTGCCTTCTGTACCTGCTAGCCCTCATGGCTTAAGGAAATGGCAGTTTAGGAGAAAATTTGCCTTCAGGATGCACACGGCTTATTGCTATGAAGCACGAGAGGCTGCCTGCAGGGCACTTTGCATCTGCAGGAGCAGGGCTGGAGGTGAGGAAATAGCCAGAGATGCACATATGCATGTACATATGTGGGGTGTATCCCTGTTGCCTGTGTGCCTGCACCCAAAGCAGTGATGATTTAGCCACACAACCTTGATTTGAGCCACATGGGAGGGAGGGGGTTGGGGTCATCCCTCTGAGTCCCCTTTCCACCAGTTGCTCCTCACCCTTCTCTTCGTCTCCCAAGGTCCTGCAGAACAGATCAGAGAAGATGCACTGAAATGTTTTTGTAAATTTATCCCATTTTAAACTCACAAATATATATTTTTAAAAGCCCAGGAAATCTCACCCCCATGCCTCCCCAAAGCCCCCCCATGCATACGTGCTCATGAACATGTGCTCATGCACACATGCAGGCACATGATTCCTCCTTGGCTTATGAAGGCAGGAAGACGAGGAACGCCCTGCATGGTCCTGGCATCCGCTGGGCAAGTGAGGTGCAGAAAGATCCAATAAATTACGCTGTAGGGCAGCAGGAGTGCAACCAGGGTGGTGACCCCTTTGGTGACAATCCTGGTGTGTACAGAAGCATCCATGTGACAGGTCTTGGTGCCTGGGCAACAGAGGGAGATGGTCGAGATAGTGGAGGGATGTGTGTTTTGGGGTCCCAGATGTGAATCCTCAGTGTGGGGCTGGTGGATCTGATGGGGGATGGGATGGGATATAAGAGCTGAACCCCCTGGGTAGGGGCAATCCCAGCGGCTGTGGGAACATATTCCCCAATGCCCCATGTAGCCCAGCACAGCCTGGGAAGGATCTTGAGCATCCCAGCCCCACTGGCTCACTGTAGAGGGGCACCCAATGTCCTTGGGGTTGGTGATAGCTCTCTGTTATCCTCCCTCAGAGAGGGGCCAGTTCTCGCCACCTTGCTGGGGATACCACCTCTCTTCCCACCTCTCTCCTTACAGCAGCCCCAAGCCTGAGGGGGAAAACCATACTGGATAGCTGTGTCTGGCCGAGGCTCCCGTGGTGTGTGAGGGATTTCAGTGATGGTCCGTGTAGGGCCACTGTGGGAAATTACAAGCTGCACACAGCTGTGAGAACGTGACCTTGGAGAGGGGAGCCAGGAGGGTTGTTATCTCGGAGAGGGGAGCTAGGAGGGTTGTTATTGAGCAATATGTTGCTGCTATCCGGGAACTGCTGTTAGCCAGCAGATCACGTACTTGGCAGGCGCTGGCCACGCATGCATCAACACCTGGTCAGTACTCTGCCACTGAATCTGCTGAGGGGATAAACAGAGGTGGCTCGGAGCAGAGGGAGAGAGAAAGGACTCAGAGCACACTCTACGAACAACAGGGGACGCCCTGAAGGTGCTGCGCCTGCCTCCCTTCTCTGCTCTGACCCCGCTGATCATCATCCTCCTGCTCGGCAGTGTCTCCAGCTTAGTCAGGTTGGTAAGACTCCCATCAAGGGAAAACAATACGCTGGTAACTGCTTATGCTAGGAACTGTAACTGCTTATGCTAGTAACTGCTTATGCAAGGCTATAAGAGAGCAATAAATACTGTTGTGCTTTTAAATATCATATGTTGGGTGAACTTTGTGCATAGGAATCCTATGAACTGGTTACACATGGTAGCAGAAAGGAGCACCCTGAGGGGACTCCCCCTCAGCCAGTGTAAAACCCCAACTCACCAAAGGGCTGCCCACTTCTTCCTGTGCTCACCCAGGGATTGGCTGAGGCAGCAGGAGCTGGGGCAGAAAGCGCTCCCCCTGCACCACCCAGCCTGCTCCTGGAGAGGCAAAAAGCCAGTGAGAAACACATTTCCTCCAGCTTGTGCGCTGGCGGCTGGCTCCACGCCCAGCCTGGGGCTCCTTTTCTTTGTGAGGAAGATGAGCAACAACCTGGCCCAATATACTTGCCAAAATACTGGCAAGTATTTGGGGGCAAAACAAGCAGTGTGTCACATTTGGGGATGCCCTAGGTGCTTTGCACTACCTGCCCTGGTGCAGTGAAGGAGAAGTATATTGTTCAGTGCAGGAGG
This sequence comes from Tetrax tetrax, assembly GCA_009806455.1. Classification (NCBI taxonomy): domain Eukaryota; kingdom Metazoa; phylum Chordata; class Aves; order Otidiformes; family Otididae; genus Tetrax; species Tetrax tetrax. The sequence goes on from WHYT01013052.1 coordinate 106,918, forward strand.
GGAAAGGGTTATCTGGAGGTCCAGGAGAGACATGGGAGATCCGGGCTTTACTTCTGGCATTGGTGGCCCCTGCAGCATGGACATGACTTTATTCCAGTCATCTGTCTGGGAATGTCCTGGTGCTGTGAGACTGTGCTGACCCAGAAAGGCTGGAAAAGCTGTTTCTTCCAGAAAAAAGCAGATGGAGTAAATGTCGCCAAGCAGACAACATGACCATGAAGACGGCAGCTGCAGGGTAGCAGCATGGGATGGGCTCATGGGAGGGTTGCGGTTGACTGTCAGGTGGGGTGCTCCAGCTCTGGGTGCTGGACATCTGCATGGGGCAGCACGGGGGCAGGGATGCTCTAGGTACCTTGGGATGAAAACATCCAGAGATCACAGAGGGGAATCAGGTAAAGCTTCCCTTGGGGGCTGCAGTGGCAGGAGCCTGGACACAGAAATTAATGGTTGTGACACTGGCAGGTGCTGAATTGCTGGGTTTATTTTTTTCAGCTATTGGGAGGCAGCTCCAGGTTCCTGACCAAGAGACATAACAGTAAATTGGAGAGATGGGGTCTAACCCATGGGAGCAAAAACAAAATTGTATTATCAAGATAGTCAAGGCTGTGGGAAGGAGAATCCAAGTGTGAAACTGAAGGACACTTGGAAATAACTTGGGGAAGGGGTCCAGATCCTGGCGCTCGCTGCGTGCAGTGGGTACCTTTGTGCAGGCATGCAAGAGCCAGTGTAGAGCGAAGCATGCTGAGGACAGACAGGCATCCGCAGGGAGCTTGGCTCCCCCCTGCACATCTTGCTGAGCGGGAACCCACATGCCCCAGCAAGAGCATGAATGGCCCTAGCAAGTGGGGTGGCTCTAGCAGCCCTGGCACTTCTGAGGGCTCTGCAAACCCATACAGATGCCACTGCAAGGCATCAGGATCGCCCGTGTGTGGCTAGGCCAGGATGGGCCAGGCAGTAGCAGACGGCTGTGCCTTTGAGAGACCTGCCGAGAGTCGTTGGCATTCTGGTCCTGCCTGGAGTGAGGTGCAGTGTGAGCACATTTGCCCATCCCCAAACCTCCCTGTGAGACAGTGCCAGGGCACTGTCCTCCTGTGCAAATGTGATGGGGAAGCCAGGACAGGCTTCTGCCACCTAAAGTCCCAGAGAAACTTGCTTGGCCAGAGCCAAGGACCCACGTGCATGCAGAAAGCACTGGTTGTTTCCCTGAATTGTGCAGTTCTCAGCTCAATTTGGGGCTGAGGCAGATAAAAATGACTCAAAACAAAGTGAGCCGTGTCTAACCTCGCCTGGGACTTTTTTTTGGGGTGTATGTGTGTATATGTGAGAGAGTAAGTGAGTGACTCATGGCAGCTTCTCAGGAATACAGAGTATCTCAGAAGCAGCAGCCAGCCGCAGGGCACTCACCCTTCCCAGCACTCATATGGGCAGAAGGCACCAAGACATGGGCTGTGCCACGTAGTACTGGCAATCTGGTGGAAGGACCAGGCGTAGCCTCTTTGACCAGCGCTTCCGAGCCAGAGCATCTCTTTCTGCTGCCTGCGTCACACCTGGACCCTACTTGCCCTGGGGAGGGCTTGGTTTTGGTGTGTGGCTGCTCCAGAAATAGGAATGGCAGCCTGCTCTTCCACGGATGTGTCCTGGGAAAGCCATGTGTGGGCTTGCCATGCTTTTTCCCTGTGCTGCCAGATGCACGTTGCCTGCTGGCTCCTGCCCAGCCTGCTGGCCATGCCTACCTGGATGAATGCCATGCCAACTCATTTCACCAAATGCTGCAGGAAATCCCTGTCATCTTCCCAGCACCTCCCTGCACAGCTGGAGTGAAGGATGCTGCGGGGGTTTCCAGCCTCCTCTCTGGAGTCAGCACCGGAGTTTAGTCGCAGAGAATATGTTTATCCCATGTAAACAGCCTGCAAGGCAGAGGTGCTTTAGGGGAGCTACTTTTTTTCAGACGCCACTATCTCAGTTAGGAAGAAAAAAAATTAAATCACCAACCAAACAGCCAAAAAAAGGTATCTTTCCTGGTGCTTTTGTCTCCATCCAGGCTGCTGCAAAACCAGCATAGACAGAGAGACAAACCCTAGCCCTAGTAAAGATAAATCGTAGCAGGAGAAAAGCCCACACCTGTCCTTGGGGGAAAAAACTCCCTCCTTTGGAACAAAAGGTCCAGGCTGGAGGATAAATGCCTGAAGGACCTTGCTCAACCACTGCACTCCAGCAATCACGGAGCAAAGAGGAGCTGCAGCCCCAGGCAACTCACAGATCTGCAGACCCGCAGACAGCAGGAACCCAGGGGAGCAGCAGCACAGCAGGGTTGACAGCACCAATACCCCTGAGTACTGGCGCTCCTGACAAAGGGCATCTGGGGAAGCTGCGCCTACAGGAGCTGGAGAGGACAAGTGTTCAGGGGGTTTCACTGGCCAGAGGATGCTCCCCATGGCTGCTGGCTTAGCACAGCTACTGCTAAAGGATCTGATACTTGCTTCTCAAGTGTTAGAGCAGCCTGGGGAAAACCAAAGCAGCATCCAGACACACACGACCTTCGTAAGTCACCTAACCTAATTACCCTGGCTGATAAAATGAAGCTCAGAGCAATTGCTCTCCTCCAGGCTTGCTCTGAGGGTTGCTGCTGCTGTGTCAGCCTGCCGATGTGGGTCACATTCCCAAGGACTGTCTGGTTTTTGGTGTCTGTTGTGCACTGTGCTTAGCTCATCTCCTGAGACACCCTGGCTGCTGCAAAAACTCCTGGAGTAAGCCTCAGGGCTGTTCATATTGAACAAAGCTTTCCCCGCACTCCCAAGAAGCGGCTCTCCTCCACAGACACTGTGCTTGGGGCCACAGGGAAGGGGCATGGTGGTGCCTTACCTGTTCCCCCGGTGCTCAGTGCTGTTGACCCTACCATCCTTGCATCGACAGAGCTCCTGGTGAGGCAGAAAAGGGGCTAAATTTAACAATAGGAATTTAATGACACTCCATGGGAATGGCTGTTGAAGAGAAGCACAGTCCCAGAAAACTCCTCTCTTGATCATTGCTAAGAAGAAAGGCAAACTGGATGCTGTAGCAAGCTCCTGCGCAGCCTGAAGTTCTCCACCCAGCTGCCCCCAGCCCCAGGCTGTACCTGTCGCTGGGGCAGAGCCCTGAGCTGCCTGCAGTTGCTGCCACAGCTAGCACCCATGTGTGTCCCTGTACTGTGCTCAGCTTGTCCCCACATGCCCAGCCCAGGCCTTGGAGCTGGCAGGGGTGCCTACTGGCTAGGCAGTGACAGGAGAGGGTGCAGACTTGCAAGAAGGAGGGATTGTCAGGGAAGATGGACCAGGATCCTGGCTGAAGGGGCAGAAATCAGGCAAGAGTTGAATGAGGAGATTATGGTGCATCCAGCAGTAGCTATTCACCTTTTACAGCTGGGGAAACTGCTGCAGGGAGCAGCAGGACTTGCCCACAGTCACCTGCAAGGCAGCAGCAAGGAAGAAAGAGAACGCCTCTATCACCTGAGCAGTCATTCTGTATCATTTGCTGCACCCCAGGCTGGCTGCATCCATTCACTGTGCAAAATTAGGGCTTCTTGGCAGGAGGAACAGCTTGAGGGGCAGTCAGGGCCTCACTGCTGCTTTCAGCACAGGACTGTGCCTGGTGCCAGGCTGCTCAGCCTGCCCTCCTCTTCTCTAAATCCAGCTGGCAGAAACCCCAGGTGCTGGCAGGAGGGAGCAAAAAGCCCCTTCCTTTGTGGTGCAGAAGTAGGAGAGGCTGGGGGAGAGCTGGTCTGTGTTGAAAAGTCCCCACAGCAGCTGGGGATGAGTGAAGGAGAAGGGTTCTTGCCCCCAACCATAGACACCAAGTGGCAAGAAGGCCTAGAGCCCGAGTTTGTTTCATTTCCAGAAAATGAGAAGAGAGAGAGATGGTGGCAGAGAGAGAAACCTCACGGAAATCCCCACGCTCTTGCTTTGACAGGGCTGAGCTGCAGATTTCCTTTCCGCAAGCTGCAGCATGCCCCTGGCCAAGCCACTGAACTGGGGCTGTCCCTGTGTGGCTGTGTGACACCAGTGCAGATGTCCCAGTCGGCTGAAGGGGAATTCAGACGTTGCTTGTCACTGTACTAAAAGCAGTGGCGCTGTGGTGACCTCGCAGTCACATCACGCTGAGCCACTGGAGTAGCATCTTGGGAGCCCCAGGACACTGCAGCCCTCCAGGTCCCTGTGCACTGAGGACACATTTCCTCTCAATGGGGGACCCTGGCATTTGGCGAAGATGGACAGGTACAGTGTCTCACTGAGGTGCCCGGAGAGGCATGGTGGGTCCATTTACAGAGCATTTTTGGGGAGTCTGCAAGTGGGGACTCACCAGGGGGACATGGTTTTGCTGACTGTGTTATTCCCCAATACCATTTGCCCTGACCATGCACGGCTGCTGGAAGCCTGTGTGGGCTGGCAAGCTATGGCTCAGCCTGGCCACACAGGCTGGGAGGTGGTGGTGGTGCTGGGAGGGAGGGGAAGCCTTTGAGGTGGAGAATGGCTTTTTGAGCCTGTGTTTCCTGAGCTGAACAGGGTTGCTTGCCAGGAATGCGCCTTGCAAGGAGCCCAAATGGCTGCAGGGTGCTGAGGCTGGGCTCTGCCGCTTCACCAGCCAGCCTCTGTGCCACCCTTCATACCAAGCTGAGTCTGACCCTGTTGCACAGGAACCCCTAGCCCTGCAGACCCTCCAGCCCCTGCGTCAAGCCAGCTCCTTCCCTGCTGCAGGAGGAATCCAAGTGCCTGCCTTAGTTGATAGTGCATGTACACCAGGAAAGATGGGGCCATGCTGCAGATCCTCAGGCCAAAGGGTGCCCCTGGGACCAGATGTGCAGCTGGCACCAGGGAAGAGGCACAAGAGGAACCCTGCCTGGCCCCAGGGCATGGGGGCAGCCCTTTGGCCATGGCAGGGAGACAAAACCAGGGACACATGCTTTCACTGGGATGGGAGCCAACCACATACTGGACATGCAGGAGACCCCAGTGCCACCTGACACCTGTGTTCAGATGGGATTTACAAGATGAAACACTACTGCCAGGTGCACACTTGCCCCCAGCCATCCCTCCCCATTGGCCATCCCCTCCCCAGCCATCACATCTTCTTTTGCCAGGCGAAGCTGCACTGCTTACTGACAGGCCTGCCTAGAGCTGAGGTGGAGATTCAGCAGAGACATGGTGCTCTTGGCTGCTCAGTAGTCAGTATAGGATCTGTCCGACAGTCTTGCTAACAGCTACATCTGATTACTGGGTTGCCAAAGGGTCACCATGCTGCACCTGCAGGAGCTGTGCTCTGATCTGCTGGGAAGTGGACCACCAGGGCTCTCTGGGAGTGTGGTGGGGACAGAGGGAAGCCCTGATCCTGAGCAATGCCGTGGAGCTTTGGCTGCCCAGGAGAGCAAATGTAGGAGCTTTACAGTTGCCAGAGAATAAATAAACCCTTGTGGAGTGCAGCCTTCTTCTCCAGGTGGTTATGAGAACAAAGGCCCTCTGGAGTATCCTGTCTACAGGGTCCTTTGGGCTCAAGGACTGGGCAGTGGGCTGGACACTCGGCTTCTCTCCTCCTGCACCCCCATGGCACCCATCCCTCCAGCTGTGCCTTGCCTGGCCCTCGACATCTCAGATGGCCTAGTCCCAAGGCCCAAACCTGCTGTGGACAGCAGCCACCAGCCCTCATGGGATGACAGTGTACAAGGCATCACACCTCGGTGTCCAGTGAAGCGCTGTCCCGCTGCTTTGGTCTGGGTGTGCACACACTGCTCCAGCTGGTTCCCCCTAATCAGGGCAGCACAGGAAACATGCAATTCTGCTGCGGCTCCTGACACATCCCTGCCTACCTGCAAGGGGGAAGGAAGTGCTGGGCTGTTTGTAAGCAGGGTGTCCCAGCCAGCATGGCAGAGTGCTGCCATTGGTTCCCAGAAAATTGTCTGTTCCCTCACCTGGCCCATGCTGCCTGTGCTCCTGCTTCCACTCATGCACTGGTTTCTATTAACCTCACAGGAGGGTCAAGCACACTTTGCCTTCATTTACAGTCTCTTCAAGAGGATCACTTCTTTTTTTTTGCCTGTTGTGTCTCAGGTTTTCTGGCTTTGCTACACCCTGGGCAGCCACATCCCCAGGTGAGAAGTAGGTAGCTTTTGTTCTGCAGTTCAACTGAGTAATGGCTCAGAGACTGGAGGGATCATTGTTTCAGGGGAGACAATAAACTGCGTTCCTGCCAGACAGCATGCCTGGGCTGCCCAATCCTGCTCAGGGGCACATCAGGGCAGAGCTGGGTGTGCATGATGAATGCAGCACAGCAGACCCTCCAAGCTGCTTCCAACAAGCCGAAGTCCCTCGTTCCACCACACACCTGCCCCACTCCTCTGTGTGACCCAACATGGGAAATGAAGTCCTGGCCCACGTGCCAGGGCACTGAGCTGCCCAGGAAGGTTGTGTGTCATAAAATGGTTAGAGTTGGAAGGGACCTTGAAAGGTCACCTAGTCCAACGCCCCTGCAAGGAGCAGGGACATCCCCGACTAGATCAGGTTGCTCAGAGCCTCATCCAGCCTGGCCTTGAACGTTTCCAGGGATGGGGCATCCACCACCTCTCTGGGCAGCCCGGCAGAGGGGCCAGGCGTTCTGCGAGGCACACCAACAGACACTCGTGGCCACACAGCCGAGCCGAGCCGAGCCGAGCCGAGCCAAACGCGTGCCCCCGCGCGCCCCCACGGCCGCCCTACACCCACGCGCGCGCCCCAGTCGTGGCAGCGCGCCCCGCCGCTGCCCACCCCCACTCCGCGGCGCGCTCTCCGGCCCTCAGTGACGCGCCGGGGGCGTGCGGGGCGCGGCTGGGTGAGGCGGCGGCTGCGGGCCTGCGCCTGCGCAGGGTGGTCACGTGCTTTCGGCGGCCCGGTGGCGGCGGCGAGCGGGGCGTAGCGGAGTCATGGCGGTGCCGGGCGGAGGTGGGCTGGGCTGGAGCAGGGACGGGATCGGGGTCGGGATCGGGATCGGGATCGGGATCGGGATCGGGATCGGGCTGGCGGCGGCGGGTCCTCCTCCTCCTCCCCCTCCTGCCCTCGACCGCGGGGTCCCTGGCTCCCCCAGCTCGGCCACCCCGGCGGAGAGCGGGGCCCGTGCCCTGAGTGACGCCGTTTCCATTGGCAACGCGCGGCGGCCGGTACGGGGGCCTGGCACGCCCTGAGGGCCCGAACCGCCGCAGGACGCTCTAGGGGCGGCTCCTGGTAGGGGGCTTCTCAGCCCATGCCCTTTCCTCAGGGGCATGACCTGCGGTAGCACCGAAGAGGGGCTAGGGTTCTCGGGACTGGGATCCGAGGGGGTCTAAGGGGCCTTGGGGAGATCTGAGGCCCTCGACGGACAGTCTGGGGCCTAGGCGTTCCCGAATGCTCAGTGGGAGTGCCAGGCCCCGTGGGCTGTGTGACTAGGTGGAGGTCCCACATCCCTGGGGAGGCCCAGGGCAGCTGGCAGAGGCCCATGGGATGGCAGTCCTGGCACTGAGCCTCTCCAGGTGTCTGCAGGTGCAAAGGAGGACTCGTTCAACGTGCTGGACCTAGTGGAGTACACCAAGAACCGGCCCTGGTGGCGCAAGGTCTTCGCCCCCAGCTCGGGGTCAAGTGCTGAGAAATACAATGTGGCCACACAGCTGGTGATCGGAGGGGTCACAGGATGGTAAGATCTGCTGGGGTTGCCGTAGCTGCTTGTGGCAGGCAGGATGCCTGCGGGTGCTTGCTGGGCTTTTGGGAACACACTGACAGGTGCAGGGAGGTCATCTGACGGTTTTTCAGAGAAGTCAGGTGTCCAGCCCTGGCATGCTCTGCTGAACTGTGGGAGGTCTTAAAAGCTGTCACTAATGTGGAGCTGAAGAACTAAGACTGTCTCTTAGGGAAGAAAATGGTATCAAGCTTCAATTTTTGAGATTAGATAATTCTCTTTAACTTCTGGCATAAAGTGGTGGTGTTGAATTCAGGACAGGCACATGTGAGCCTCTTGGAACAAGGATACCTTCAGGTGGATTATGCTTTGGGCATCTGCACAAAAACCTCCTGTGGAGGTGGCTTATTGCACCTGTGGGCATGGTTCCTGGGGTTTCATGTCACTTGTTGCAAGTGCTGGGGCTGCTGACCTGTGGCTGTATTTGCAACTTCTTTCCCACAGCAGCATTGTTTGACTTGAAAACTTGGTGAAAACACAGTGCTTTGCTTCTTGCTGTGCCTGTCATCTTTGTCTGGCGCAGGGGTAACCATTTAAAAGTGTATGATAGATCATAGTTTTCTGATAAAAATATTGACTGGTCACCTCTGTCTTGTATCTTCACTAAGTGTATGTATTCAGAAATGGGTAAGAGCAGGTTGCTGTGTTGTTCTGCAGTGTTGATGAGGGAACTGTGGTCAAAGTAAAGTCTGGTTTGGGTGCATGACTGGGTAATAGGGTGGCACTTGCTTGAGTTCTGGTGGCTGCTGTGATATCTTTCATGTTGAGAGCGTGTACCACAGTTTGGAGACCAATATAGCTTTAGACGATTGCTGGCTGCTTGTTTCAGCATTTTTTCTCTTCTGAGAAATGAAAAGTAAGCAGTTGTTTGGGCAAGAAATAAGCTTGCCTTGTGATCTGCTCCCCATACTCTATCATGGAGCAGCAACAGACGTGCTGCCTAATTTTCCTTCAGAGATTATACCAGTTTAAAAAAAAAGCTAAAATAACTTGTTGATTTTGGTGAAATCAAATCAGAACAAGTTCTGATTACTCTTTTGGGAGAAGGTTGATGTTGAAGAGATAAGAATCAAAAGGCTGAAATGCAATAGTGAGAAGTAAAAAGCTAGAAAGCATCACTTTTGGCTGGGCACAAATCCTTCCTTTCTCTCTGATTGCACGTGGGTTTCTCCTACCATTTGTCAGGCTGTGTCCGAGCCTTGGGTATTTACTGCCAAAGGCAGCCTTGTCTGTGGGAAGCATGCTGAGGAGTGTGTGTTTGTTATCTCATTCTCCTGACTGGATCCTGGTTGATTTGTAGGTGTACTGGATTCATCTTCCAGAAAGTTGGAAAGCTGGCAGCGACAGCAGTGGGAGGTGGCTTTTTCCTGCTTCAGGTGTGTATGAACAGTGGGCCAGGCTTTCTGAGAATGGTGCCGGTGGGGATGAAGGGCTGTCTAGTGATCATTAACTGTTGGGATGTGTGGGGCCAGTTCCCCGCTCTGCCAGGGGCTCTGTGTGGCTGTGGATGTCAGGGGCATGTGTTCCCTGGGGCTACGTAGATGGCAGCAAAGCAGGATCAGTGTGCGTAAACTTAAGTATTTCCAAAAGGTGCTACCCACTTAGAGTCTGTTAACAAAGGCCAGGCCAAAAGCATGTCGGGGCTGTTTCTGCAGGGACATCCGAGTGAAGCAGGAGACAGCCTTTGGCTGTGGCAAAGCATGCTGCTGCTGCAGGACTGTCTGGTCAGAACTGGCTACTGTACTTAGTCCTGTGCCTATGGAGATGGTGTTCCTGGAGGAACAGCCCTGGATGTCAAGAGGGTTTTGTCTGTGTCTATGATACACTTCTTATCAACCTGGCTACCTGAGGAGTCAGGCCAGCACAGATGGAGCTCTCTGTAAAGCATTGGGGTAGAGGAGAGAAACAGTGATCTCTCTCTGTCCTCAGTCATTTCTCCTGGTTTCTAAGAACCCTGGCACTGAGGGGAGCTGCTCGGATGTGGACATCTAGTTTGTACATCCTGTAGGAGGCACAACAGCTCTCAGGCCTCGCTAAGCAGTCTCATTTATTTGCTTCTCAGGCACTGTCTCATGTGTGACTCATTCTCCTCACTCTTCTGGCTTCTGCTTGTTCTGCTGAAAGCCAAAAGATTGCTCGGAGCAGGAAGAGTTTAACTTCTGAAATGTGCTGACATTAGAGAGAAACAGGCTATTAATAGCTGTGTCCACCCATAGCAGCAGGATAGCTGCAGAGAGTCCTAACGATGTATGTGGCAGTTGTGAGGGGGAGGTGATGCCAGCTTTATATTAGATAATAGAAGCTGAAACAGGCTAAGCTGCAATGTGTGTCCTGCTGTTAGGGGATTTCTGTGGGAGACAGATGTTGCAGGACAGTTAATATAACTACAGAGGTGGTCCTTTCCCAGTTTTTAAGGTAGTGTGCCCATTCTCTTAGCCCACTGGATGAGTGTGTGGGAGGCGGCTGTGGTCAAGGAAGATGGGTGGGCAAGGGGGTCTGTCTGGCTATGGTCATGCGGGACTTTACTCCAGGAACTTACTTTCCACCCCACAAAACTCTAGATTGCAAATCACACAGGATACATCAAAGTGGACTGGAAGCTAGTAGAACGGGATGTGAACAAAGCCAAGCAGCAACTGAAATTTCACAGCAGTGGTAACAGAACATCTAAAGAAGTGAAAAGCAGAGTGGATGAGGTGAGACAGCTCTCCCAGGGTGCAGGTGCTTAGCTGGAGGGACAGCAGAAAATAGGATTAACATTAAGGCTCTTATGAGTCTTCCATTGTGTAAATACAAGGAGGGACTGCTTATATTACAGCAAAACCGGAGAGATGGCAAAGCTATCTATGCGTATTTGAGATAGCCAGGGTGGCTTCTGGGCGTGATACCAGCTCACTGTGTGTTGCTGCAAATTCCTTCGAGTTGGGAGAAAACATGCTGGGGTTGTAGGGAGAAGTGTCTCTCCAGGCTGATCTGGCAGCAGAGTGGCCTAGTTACCCTGGACTCTGCTGTACCCTGGTCTGGCACACACAGTAATCAGCTCCTTCTGTCAGAAAGCTTGGACTGCAGCTCTTGGAGGATCCAGGCTGCACTGGGACTGGATTGGTTCAGGAGCTGTACATGCAGTGGGGAGGTTAGGGAAGGGGAGATCATTAGGTAGGATACTTTCCCAGACCCAGGCAGTGGCCTTTCTCCGAGCATCACTCATCTTGGAGAACAGCCTGAGGGATATCTTCTTATGGGGAGTGTGGGTGAGTGATCTGCTGTTGTTGAACACTGTTGGCTCTTCTCTCCTCTGCTTAGGTGATTATGTTTTTGAAGAAGAATGTTATCCTGACAGGAGGGTTTGCTGGAGGATTCCTGCTTGGAATGGCATCCTAGAAACTGCACTTGACTCTCCCTTCATGCCCAGCCTCCACTGTCCTCCTCTGCTGTTGTTCTCTCTCTTAGAAGTCAAAAGACGTTGCCAACAGGCTCAGTCACTTCTGCTTACAGGTTCCAGCCGTTATTTCTTACAACACTGCTTCTGATTTCCACCTTTTTCATCTGTCTGGGATGGGTGCTGGGATTGGTCTGAAAGCTTATGACTCCTGGTGTATCATTGTACTTCCTTTCCCAACCAAATATGCCCAGTCCCCAGTTTTCTGATGAGTTGCAGCCTCGTAAACATGTAGTGGCAAAGAAATGTTTTAAATGTGCTTCCTCCCAGGTGCTCAGGGCTGTTACATGTACATTTGTCTGCCAGTATATGTGTACAACAGCTGTCAGCCGTTCACCGCTATTTGACTTGCACATTTTCTGTCCCAGAACCTGGAAAGCCTGTGCTTCCTTCTGCACAAAGATAGTGTGTGCAATCCAAAATGTGGATGCCAAAGTGTCAGAGGATGGCCTGGGCTGTTGTCATCACCTACCCTGATGTGTGGGGTAGGTGGATGAGGAAGACGTTCATGCTATATGTGGTGCTGGGGGTTCTCCTGCCCTCCCCCTGCCATTGCACTGCACGTAGATGGTCATGTGGCTTCTCTTCTGCTGTTATTTATACTTCTTACTGGAGTTGCAGCACTGGCACTGCTGATGGAAACTGAGCACCATGGGTTACTCTCCAGGCTCTTTCCCCATCAGGTCCTTTCTTCATCATGTGTTCTGAAGGTCACCAAGCTTTCTGCACTGTACAGTGCCTTTCTTGCTTGCTAGCTGACTGCTCAGCCTTTGAAATGTGCTCAGGCACTCTCTTGTGGTGCACAGGCTTCCAGTATGCTTGACCTGTCTATGTCAGGCTAGCTGGTGCAGCAGTGTGCATTTCAGCTGTGCCACTGTAAATCACCTTGGGCCTCAGATTGGTGTTTCTAGGTCTACCGTGACCTTCTCTGGCCACTTTGACATTGGTGATGCTCTTACAGCTGTAACCATGTGGGACAGGATTATAGGCAGGAAATGCACCCCTGTTTAGGGTATGTTGTACTGTTCCAGGGTCACTGTTGCCAGTTCTACTGGAGTGGTGGTGAGGGAGGATGTGAAATCTGGGATACAGTCCTTTACCTGCTCTGCAGAGCAGGAACTCCATCTCCCTGGTCTCTGCAAGCAACTGAAATGACAAAACTGTTGGGAACACCAGCTTGTGCTCTTGTGGGAGTGGCTTATTTCCATACTTTCTGTCTTTGTTATGTTCCTTCCTTCTTTTTATTTACCATTTCCACCAAAAAAAAAAGCTGTTTGCTTAATTACATCAGCTGCAGCCTTTCTCCTGCAGGTGGTGAGGCAGCCCAAATGCAGAGCTTAGCTGTTTTTGGACAGTGTCCCAGTGCAGCTGGGTGCAGCGCAGAACTCTAACCTACAAGAGAAATTTTTTTTTTTTTTTAAAAAGTCCCTTAGAGGTGTTCTACATTGGCTGTGCTGGGGCTGGCATTACCACTTTCCAGAGTGTGGAGACTTGCATTAGAGCGGGGTGATGTCCTCCAGCAGGTACATGCAGGGGTTCTTGCCAAGAATGTGGGGGTTTTTTGGTGTGAAATTCAGCCCATCCTTCAGTGGGAAACACGTGAGTTAATAACGACACGTATGGATGATGGGGATGCAGTACCTGGCTCAGCCGCTTCACCCCATCGCCAGGGCTGTGTAAGGCCTTTGTGATCATCTGCTGCTGCTCTCAGTATGGCTCTAAGTGGAGATCTTCCCTGAGAGCTGCTGGAAGAGCTGGAACGGTGGGTTCTTCCACAGCAAGTGCTGTGGGCTGAGCACTTGCAATTGTTAATTTTGTTTCAGCTCTGTTGATTGAAGCATCAGTGTAGCAACACATTGATTTAGCTGCGGTTTTTTCACCTTCAGGATCTGAAAAGAGGCTGCAGATAACTGGGAAACAGAAGTTGGTATATTTGCTCCTGTTCTGCCGTACATGGCCAAGGAGAATGAAGGAGCAGGCCAAGGAGGATGAAAGGGCAGCTGGGCTCACATCCTTTTAATGATGGTCTTCCTAAAAGCCATCCAGGACTGCAGGAGTGATGTGATGCAGCAAATAGTTCTTCATTAAGTTCATATTCGGAAGTGGAGTCACAGATGATGGTGGTGGTTTGTTTTTTTTTTTTAGTTTTGGTTTTTTTGTTGTTTTGTTTTGGTTTGGTTTTTTGCTAGGAACCCTGCAGGGCTCAATGTGCATGAATTGGTAACATTTGTATTGCAGGGTATCTCTTGTTCCTGTAGGAAAACAGTGTTGCTGCCTCTCTGCCTGTGTGCTACATAACACTACTACTTCTGAGATGCACTAATCTTTGTCATTCTCTGATGACAAAGCTCAAAAGAAATCATTAACAGACCTTAGGGATGTTAGGCTCAAATAAGTCGTTACTTCTGCCCAGCCCCAGGGAAGGGTGTACAGGGTTTTGCTGCATAGGGTCCTGACTTGCTGCTATGGAGAGAAATGGTCCAGAGGGCGAGCTAAAACACCTCAGTTGCTGCTGGAAGGGGAAACAAGTGACAAATTCATATTGAGTTTGATGTGAATGCAGGCAGGGAATGCACGAGGACCTCAGGATCTGGCAGATCTTTTTGGTGTGCCAGGGTGGGACTCATGGCTGGTACCATTTGATGCTGTGGGCCCACACTAGAAGCTTTGATGCTCAGTCAATCTCTGTGGGAATGCATTTCCAGGAGCTATGTTGAGGTGTTCCTCTGCTCCTTGCCTCTGCTTCTTTTGGTCTTGCTTCAAAAACTTCTGGTGTCTGTTCCAGTATGAGAAGGTTTAAAACACACCAGGCTTTTAAAGTGTTTTTATATATTGTATGTAAATGCTTGTTGAAGTGATATTTTATTAAACAGTTTTGCTCTAATAGCTTCTATGTGTGAAGTCTGTTGACTTCTTGGGAACCAGCATGGTTTTATCTTACCCTGCATCTTGTGTTTGACTCATGGGAGCAGTTATAGCCAGTCTAGTATCATGAAGCCACCAGCCTTCCCTCTTCTCTGTGGGTAACCATGGGCTGCCTGAATAAATCCCTCTCCTTGATGATCCTGGCACCAATCACCCATGTTCCCAAAAAGGTGGGATGCTTCTGGGGCAGGAGGTGCCGCCAGCCTGGCTTCAGACCCTCCCTACAGAGCAAGTTTGCTCCACCCGAATAGAAATGGACATGAAAATGAGGCTTTTGTTTTAATGGGCACAACAGAATCCTAAATATTTTTTTTTATCTGTTAGTGACTTTCTTTCCACTGCTTCTGCTTTGATAGGGCAAAAGGGAAAAATGAACTACTTGTGAAGTGTTCGAGCTGCTTCACAACATTGTCATCACTTTCCCCTACTTCTCAAGAATACTAAAATCCCTATTTGGTCTTAAGGGGTTCTTTTGTGGGGGAGGGGAAGGCTAGCGCTGAATTATTCAGATCTTGAGCCTGAGTTATAAAAATATCAAGCAGCTACTATTTAAACATGATGATGTTACATGTAGCTCTGGACTGTGAATGGCAGCCAAGCTGCTCAGCTTGCAGCTGTGTTGTATTCTCAATAAACAACCAAACTGAGACCACAATTTGTTCCAGTCATTTATTTTGTATCATGGTATTTCAGAGCAGTGAATACAGATGGTTTGCTCTTCTAGGCTTCAATACACTCAACTATTGTGCCTAGACTACAGTGGTCTGTTTATAGAAGCTGTATTTCATAAGTAAGTTATACTTGATCACAGCACAAAAGTCCTTTATGGCTAGATCTAATTACAGAGTTAGGGGCTTAGTGGGTCTGAAGTCTAATACTTAGGTGCCTACACCCTGTAATGGACATGGCACCCGCTGAAATGTCTGGGCTCCTGGTACAGGGAACGGAGAGACTTGGGCAGCTCTGAAGGGTGATGCATGAGCCTGTCTACCAAGCGTTTCCTTCAGGTCACAGGAAATTCTGCCACATGGGTGAGAGCTTCTGAAAAGCCATCTCAACCTGGGGTCCAGACACAGCCAGCGTGTGAGTGAGTCTGGAATGCTGTATTGAAAGCAAGTGCCTACAACTGCTTGTTCAGTAAGCAGCACCTAAATCAGTTCTTGGATCTAGCCCAGGTCTTTGTGATAGGCCTCTGGGTACCAGCGGGTTGAACTACGCTGGGTTCATAACATATTGCTTAAAGGTGTTCAATTATACATAAATTTATAAATTTTCTATCAACAGTCAGATCTTTCAAATGAATATTGCTTTTTTTAAAAAAAAAATCCTATTCCTGTAGCAATCCCTGAAATAATGTTCCTGTAACATCTTTGTCATGCAAATAGCAGCGTGTAGGCAATTCAAATATAAAATAACCAAAAGTCTGTCCAGCGGGAAAGTGAGGCACTTAGGCAAAGTGACTTGTAGTCACTCATTATCTATGCAAGACCTAGGAACAATCCCCAGACCTGATTCCCATTCTTGAGTTTGAACCACTGGACAGGCAAATGTTGTCTGCAACTACTGCATGATGGCAGCAATACCTTTGCTGTGTCAAGATGGGCTTGTTTCATGTGTTTGTTACAGTTAAATTCACTCACTCTTTTGAGCTCATTTCCTGTACCTCTCACTCCAGAAGCCAAAATAACTTGGTTACAGTTCTCTATTTTGAGAGCAAGGATGGATTTCATTAAGGTAGGCATTCTAAAAACATCAAGTTGACTTTTCACAGACACAGGTGCGATGCAACGGCAATGTAGATGATGTTTTGGTACAGAAAATAAAGTCTGTTAACCAGGCCATCTGTTGGTACTGCATTATACTTTTTGGTGTGCCGGATGGTGTGTTCTAGGAGCAATCTGGCTTTCCTGAAAGTCTAAAGAAGGCTTGAAAAAACACACATGAGCTCTGCAGGTGAGTCCATGCTCCAGCACCTGCTGGAGCTGCATTGTGTTACTGAGGTGGTGGGGGAACTCCTTCTGAAGTCGCCTTAAACTTTTTTCTCTCCCTTTCTTCTTTCTCAAACCCTGAACAACAGATGGATCTGCCCTTGGGGTACCGGGCACAGCACTTCCGCATTTCCTGAAGCACGGTTTCACACTTAGACTCCATGTAGTTGTTCACTGAAAAATAAGAAGGAGACACTAAGTCTGCAGAGGGGAACAGGTTTTGTCCCCGGAGGGGATACACCTAGCCCAGCCCTTCAGCTGCTGGGCAGCATGTTTCTTGGAAAAGCAAGAGCTGCTTGCAAGCATTTAATCACTTTCTTTGCTCTACAAAAATATCTCTTTAGTTTCAGCTATTTAAAGCCATGTGAAGGCAGCCTTGCTGTTGTGGATTGGAGCGTCTCCAGTTTTCCCAGTCTCCAGTCCAGTCTCTCCCAGTTTTGTAGCTATCACATCCCACTACAGTAAGAAAGAGGTTTCCCTTATTGCTTTCCTTCAATCCTTACTTTCTTTGGCCTGCGTGCTTTTAAGCTGGATCTTGTCATCCATGGTTCAACTCAGCTGCCACGTTACTATAAAGTTTACTGCTGAGTGTAAATATAAGAGCATCCAAAGAGGACTTGGTATAAACAGGGACACGTGCACCCTTCAGCACTGCGGGGTTTGTAGAAGGAAGGGGCAAGGAGCATGACTGCCAGCCTTCTACCAGTGGCCTGTTGTGGGCAGGCTGTAGCTTTGCAGTGTAACTGAAGCAGGCAGCACAGCATGCTAGCAGGAATGCTTAGCCAGGCGCCAGCAGCTGAATCCAACTGCACAGAGCCAGACCACCTTCCACACAAAGGTATCACCTCTAGCTCAGGAGGTCTCTTAGCCACACAACTGTTACTCGGCCTCCTCTCACTTTCCTTCCTCTTGGACACTGGTAGAGCTGGGACACGGGGGCGAACGAGCTCACATCTTTATACATGGCACTGCTATGCTCACCTCTGTACTTTCTCCATGTTGCCTCTGTTTCGGGCTCGGAGAGATTCCACTGCACCTGCAGGTTCAGGCACTGCAGGACACAGCTGATTTGTCCAGCATCCTTTCTAGCCTAGTGCTTTACTGGCTGCCACTGTCAGCTGAGGTAATAAAGTCCACAGTACTTTGCAGGGTTGGCCATCAGGCTCTCAGAGAGAAGGCCTGTGGATATGTGAGCAGACTGAGTCTGTGGCTTGAACTAACAACTACCTGCCTGTCTGCACAGAAGTGCAGGGTGTGCAGAGCTACCCACTCTGCCTTGGATAAGCTACACAACAACGACCCCTCCCCGCCTCCTCCCCACCTCTGATTTTTAAAAGACAAAGCAACAGCAAGCCAATGTGAGACAAACACAGCACCCACTGGAGAGCCCAGAAAGCAGCAGTGAATGCCTTCCAGTTAATAAGCAAGCCAGCCTGCACAGATTGCTGGGCTATGAATTCCCTAACTGGGTTGGTGAGTGACCTGTAACACAAGCACAGAGGTCACCTCTGAGAAAAAGGTTATGGTGATGTTACTGCTTTGTGCAAGCTGGTGGCCTAGGAGGCATGGCAGGCCCTTGGAGAGGAGGGCTAACCTCTCTCTGCCATAACCTGATGGTGATGAGTGCTTCAAGGCCCTCCTAACTGTTCCTCTGCCTGTGCAGGTTTGTTCCTAAAACTACAGCTACATACAGGCACACCCTGCTATCTGTCAGGGATGCATTCCTCAAAAGCACAATTACTGCTTTTAGGTTAGTCATACAATGGACCGCAAAACACAGAAGATATTTACAGTGGGCATTCAGTCTCACAGAGGAAGCAGACAAGATATTTTGTAATAATGACCCACTGCAAAACCAGACTTCGAAAAGCCAGCATCTCTCAAAGGTCCTGCTTCTGCCCTCCATCCTCAGTGCTGTGTACGCTGTCTCTGTGTATTTGTCAGTTAAGGCTCTGTATACATCCTCTATCACATTACTTCTTACAGGGAAAAATTGCTTTGCTATCAACTCAGCTGCTTCATCTGTGCAACTCAGAGAACTCCACAGCACAATAATACATGAACAACAACAGCACTCCAAAATGATAGACAGAGAAGTGGTGGACAGAGGAGTGTGCATGTAGCACAGTCAAAGAGCTTCTTTGCTAACACTTAATAATTCAGATTAAATCTGTACACAAACTTACACAGGTAAAACACTTGGAATAACTGCCATAAATGTTACAAAAAGAACGCTGTCACAGATAGGACCAAAACAGGGTCAAACATTAGCTTTTAAGTACAGTTACTATGGAGAAAGAAGGTAGCTCTTCATGGCAGAATGCTCCAAACCATGAACAGGTAAGTATCCGGGTAGTATCCAGACAAATCTTGGACATGTAGAGGGGTTGTTTAAGCCCTTGCTTTGAGCTGAATACAGCTTCCAAAAAACAATCCTGGGAAAGACAGACATCTAATAACTGACTATTGCTTTTCCCTACTTTTTCCCAGATGCTTTTCCTCCTATGCTCCTTCCCATCCACCCAGGTTGTTGTGTTACCCGCACAGATTGCAATCGCTATGTTTGCTGCAGCCTGCAAAGCCATTCCTCTACTTCCTCAGCAGGACCCCCTCCTCTCTCCCTGCTATATTTTAGCTAACCTGCTCGTAGTCTGCAAATACATTAAAGGCAGAAATGATCTGCTGTGGAACTAGCCTGGCTAATTTCAGCTGTGGTGTCAATAGCTTCCTGCCTCATTGTCCTGGGCTACCACCATGAGTTATTCTCATGTGAAGCTCAGAGCATGCTGGGCTCCACCACATGAGTTAGGAAGAACTCTTTCCCATATGACTGAGCTGGCCTGGCACAGAGGAATGTTTTCTCTTATCCATTACACAAGGCAAATCCTTTTCCAGGAAACAATACTGTCCTCTGCAAATAACAAGGCTGCTCTCCCCAAATCAGGCTCCCAAAACACAATATCACATAATCTCCCTTGTCCCTACAAATATTTAGCTAAGCTAATACAGAACATCTGTTAAAGGTTTCCAGAGGATGACCATCTAATGCCTTGAGGCTAGATCACATATACCTAACCTGTTCCTGACAGACATCTTTCTGACTTGCTCTTAGAATACCCCTGGAGCTAGAAGCTCTGCAGTCTTCTCATACAATCTACCCACTATCTCACTACCCACTCTGTAAGAGAGCTTATTATAAAGTCTAGCTCTCCCTGCCTACAGCCGAGTCCCAAGACTACACATGAGATCTCACTTCCAGCATGGAGAGCACTGAAGCACAACAGTACTATTACAAACACTCTGTTTTGTACTAATGGTGTCTTATTATTTAAAATCAAGCACAAGGGAATTGTATTAAAACCAGACTTTATAATTTTGTTTGCTTTGCAAGCAGGTGATGCTAATGTGCTTGCTTTCTTCCTTCTCAAGGTGAAAGGAGAACGGGGTTAAGTTAAAAGAATAAGTTCCACCAAAAATCAAGACACCAAAAAAAACAAAATGACACTTGGTACCTTGCAAGCACTTCTGTATTTCACAGGCTTGTTTCTGGCAGGGATCCTTCTGAGACATGTTCAGAGAACTAAAATAATAGGAAAATGTTACTGTATAAACAATGTGCTTTTCAGGGTTGGGGGGTGGGGATGGGCAAGACACTATCTTAAAGCCAAGAATTCAAAGAGCTCCCAATTTCCCTCTCTGTCACAGACAGTTCAGAAAACATCTATTGCTGCTTGCAGATGCCTGATAACATACACAAGAATTCTCTCTGTGTCTGGCTAAAGGACGATAATGTGGACAATGAATACCCTAAGTTTTATGTTGCTAGGCCTGAAGGTCTTTTTTTTTCCTCTGGTCAAAATGTGTCCTTTTCCACTTAGATGCACAAAGATTCCAGCAAAGATTCAAATTAACATGGCTGACTAATTTTTAACAGTTCTGTGCTTCTAGATCTTATACTAAAACATGTTTTTGTGTAAAAGCCCTCTCTGTGAACTCTACATAACCAAAAATTTGGTGCAGCTGGAGGAGATACTTAAAAAACAATCAAACAAACCAAATTAGTTATGTATGTCTCATAAAGACAACAAGGAGGGCTTTTTTGTTGTTGTTGTTCCAGGAGAAAGTCTCTTGGATATCCCACTGCCACAAAAACAGACTGGAGGATAACTCCATCTTGTTCAAATTCCTAGGAAGTAGGATTTCAGATACTCAATTTGATTTTCTGCAGCTGTGACACCTGTAACTGTGATCTGTGAGATCAAAAGACAAGCAAAAACTGATAGTACTAGTAATTGGATGGGAGACCTCTTCAGAAAAGCACCGCTGTTACTGAAAGCGGTGGTGGGACTTCAGCTCCCCCCAAGCCACAGTTCAGCTCCTGCCCCTGTGCACAGCTAGGAAGGTGCTGCCTTTCAAATTTCTGATAATTCACCACCCCACAGCACTTTTCAATATCATTCAAGGGCATTATTTCCAGCATCCTGGCCAAACTCCACTTGGGGTAATTACATTCTGCCTACCTAGAACTCCCTCTGATGTTTCACTTGGACACAATACTCTCTTCATTGCCTGTCCTAAACTCTTGTGTGATGTTGCTGTGTGTTGTTTAACTGTTTCCACCTCAGAGGTGGCTGCATTTCAGTGAAGAGAGAATCATTTATTGTACAAAATATACAATGACATCTTCCTAGAGCCACTGCTCCTGAAAGACAAAAGTTCATATTAAAGAATGACTGGGAATAAACAGAACACAGTACAAAGTAGGGGTAATGTCTACACATACCAGATTAATCACCAGGCACGAGCTTAAGCAGCAGTTCTTCAACACCACCAAGCTGTAAGCGACAAGGAAAAGTTCAATACGTCTACAGTTACTGTGGCTGAGCTAACGGACTTCAACAAAATAACAGTCCTTTGCCGTCCCTCAAGGATCTCAAACGACTTCACAAACAGGCATGACTATGGTCTATTGTTGCCACCATCCTTACCATGAGATGGTGCTCTATCTCCCAAACGCGAGAGTTACTATCCCTGTACTGCTCACCCTGGGACAGCTGCCACATATGAGGCAGCCGGGATGGGGGGAGCTGGCTGGGTCGCAGCGCCTCACCCAGGGGAACCTGAACTCTTTGGATCCGAGCCCTCAGCATACCTTCCTCCTGGGGGAAAGTAACAAAAAGAGCAGGCAGTTACTGGCAATGCAGTAGAGGCACCTGCAACAGCAAAACTACAATCACTTGGAAGCTCAAAGGACACTTGCCTCTTCCGCAGTCACAAGCCACGTTTTGCGGTGCTCATCGCAGTAAACACCTATGCGTCGCACCCACAGTCGGACAGGAGGAGTGCCAGCGTGCCCTCCTTCTGCCATTCCCTCAGTCACTTCAGGATGCTCCTGTTAGGTGGACAGCATCAGCCAGCAGGATGCACACATGATCTCTTTAGCTCTGAATACATTCACGGAGAAAGCTCTTGGCCTGAAAGGCATCTCTGGGTGGCGACTGACTTATTGTATGAGATCAAATGTCCCTAAAAGTCAGATTGGGAAACTAAGGTGGTGCCTAAGTGAACAGAAATTTCATGACAAGAAGTAGACTGGAATATGCGTGCTGTAGAGCATGTGTAAGGCATTCTGGGGCAAAAGGTGCTATTGGTACACAGTTAAACCCTGTGAATATTGGCTTTGCTTATTCTACTAACAGTCCTATTAACAGTCTTTGTGTAAAATAAGGGAAAAAAAGAAAAAGCAAAAGGTGATTTACATAGGAGTTCCGTGACTAATGATGGTCTAAATCCCAAAAGCAAAACTTGTAACAAGAGGTGAAATTAGCTTAACAAGAACGAAGATCACTCTGGAGATAAAGCATGAAACTCCATATGCACGACTCTCATATTTGGCACTTGCAGAGCTGTCATTGTGAAGGGTCCTTCATCTCATCTCTCAAGAGGATGGCAGCATTGTCCATTCATATACAAGCTTCTCGTGAATAGCTCTTGTGACTTTGCGTAGTTCAGCTTTTAGATGATTATAGAGAGCCACCGATACCAGCAGGGGCAAAGGAATTTTGGACATTGAGGTGGTTCTTCCTACTGGAATTTTTGTTTAACAGCAAGTTTATCTGTATACCAGTTAGATCAAGCTGAGCCATTAGCAAATGAAGGCCAGGGGAAATGATTCTCTCTTTGAACCCTAGAAGAGGTAATCAAAACGGTACAGACAGTCTTCATTATTTATCTAGGTTTAAAGTAGAACAGAATTAAGCTGTAATACATACAACATCCTCCTGCTATGAAGCAGATGCAATATTCCTATTCCAGTGAAATACAGTGGTCTTCTGAAAACTTGTACAGTTATAAGGCATATTTCAGACAGGAGCAAGAAAACTGGGGTAAAAATAAAGTAGGGGAAGTGAGGGAGAGAAAAAAATTGTTATACATTGGGGTACATACATAACAGAAAATACACTTCCACGTCACCTTCTATATCTTGTATCAGTGCTTCTCTACCTTTTGGAATCAAAGGATCACGTAGCCTTTTTGAAAACAAAACACCAACCACGGATCAGCCTGAACAGCACTGTCACAGTATTTTAATTTCTAACAAAGAAAACATTGAATGTTCTTTTATTATTTCTTTTTTTTCCTCCCATTCTGTTTGTTTCCTTGCTTGACGTGTGGGAATGTGTATGTTCATTATAAAAAGCACCACTGTTCTCAAGATCGTCCTGTGATGTGGTACAGCCATTCAAAGCAATGCCCCAGCAGCTGGATCACTGGCATTTAGAGCAATGTGACAGCAGACTGACAAGCCTCACAAGGCCTTCAAGAATAAGCTATGAGGGTTAAAGGGATATTTCTGTAAGTCTTTTTACTTCTGCTTTACCCTAAGATACTTAACAAGTTTAAGCCTATGTCTAGAAATCACTTTGCCTAACAGTGAAATGCAGCAATTGCCACTGCTCATTTTCCGTCAGCTGAATGTAATCACCCAGGTTGGAATTTGGCCAGGATACTCTCCTACTCTGCAGTAAACTGCCAAAAGCTTTATCATGACCAAAAATGCTCAAGAACTTGCTTTTATTCCATTCAAAGCTGTAATTTTGACAGCTCATCATCCCCAGAACCAGAAGACTCAAGACTGACTTCAGTATTAGAAAAATATTACTCAGTAAGTGAATACTGTTTCCTACAGCAAATAAACTCTCCTAGAAGGTCTCCTATCCAAATACTAACCAGCCTTGATGAACTACAGGTAGGACGACTAAAGCACAACATGTATGTTTGCATTTATTTTATATGAACATGGTAGTAATGATAGGTACAGGACCAAAAGAACAAGGTCTCATGCAGAGGACGCTGTGCAGAACAGGCAGTGGTTAACACGTCTTTTTAACCTTTGCCTCACTAATTTGTCCCAAATTTCCTCTGAACTCCATAGCTCTGAGTTCAGTTGCCAAAGTTCAAAGGCCCAGTCTGGCCTCTCTTTTCAACAGCCTCTAACACTGTTATGAAGGAACTCAGTTTGCGCCACAAATAAAATCTTGAGGTCAGGCAAAACTGTCAATTGAGTTTGAAGTAAGTCAGGTCTGTCTCTATTACATACAAAAGAAACAGATTTGAAAAAAAAAACAAACATGCACTTAAGACATTTACATCTGAAACTTTAAGAAGGGAAAAACATATACAATTCCTATTTTTGCAGACTTTATCAGAAAGCAATAAAAAAGCCTGAGTGAAAGGAGAAGTAAGCTTATTTATATGTAAAACAAGTTGTAAAACCTGTTTCTTATATTGCTTGCTTCATAATCTATTAAAAAAGCACCACATCCAACAAAAAACAATCAGCTTAAGTTTTCAGGATTGCAGCATCATCCTTTGACGCAGATTTTAATGTTCCCATCAATATAATTACAGAAGTCTGAGCTGTTTAAGGTATTGATTTGGGGAGACTTAAAGTCCAATCCCCACAGCCAGGAACAAAACTTGCAGATATTTTTTTCCATCTCAGCATCAGGCCATAGAAGTTTAATATTCTTCTGGGACCCGGGTGAATTTCTGAGCCATACAATACATAAATAAATATGAAAATGGCCAGCAGGAGGACTGCATTCTATGGTGAAGACAATTTATTTGCTTTTAAATTTGGTACATTAAAATATTTTATGAAAACAGTGAAAGAAATTGCTCCAGCTGCCACTGGGACCACCCCCAGAGCTGGAGCGCAGCATGCTGAACAAACTCCACCCTTTATTACCTTCTACTTTAAAAGGAGACTAGGTCAGATTGTTAGAAGAGTTCAGCTGCCACTTAGGCACCAAGGGAAAAAGCAATGCTGAGCTCATCAAATTGGGCACAATGTTGCACTAACATGGCTACACAGCTTCCAAACCAGGCTGACCAGTGTGGCCTTCTGGTGGAGAGTATGCAGCTGCCTGCACATCTCTGTGCACAGCCTTCAGGGGGCTAAAAGGGAGCTGAGCTTTCCTGCAAAACCTAGCCTGCATCTTGCAACAAGTCAGAGATCAGATGAGCTGTCTGCTGATGTAAGAAGATGTTGACTCACTCTAAAGCTTCTTCCTGGGGGTTCGGGCTCTACTTTGCCTGGAGCACTTGCCCTGAGCAAGCACCTCCATCACTCCACTCTCCACTCTGCCCAACCTACTGACGGGTAGCAGATGCTCACCGACCAGCCGGGACTGTCCAGCAATTTGGGGAGGAAAGATCTAGCTTTGGTAGGATCTAAAGAAACAGGAAGACAAAAAGAGATAGACATAGTGTGGAGGAGCCCCAGAGACAGAAGGGGAGGACGAGGAAAGGGGTGCAGGAGCCGAGTCTGGTGAAGGGCCGGCCGAGGAGGGGGTGTGAGGGGTGCTGCAGAAAACGGGAGCAGGGAGGGCAGGCTGGGGAGAGGGTGTGGGACCAGTGCGGACGGCGGGCCGACCATGGCGGGGAAGAGGCGAGAAAGGCCGGAGAGGCCCGGCCGCCGCGGCGGGAAGAGGGCGCAGTACGTCTCCATAGCAACCACCTCCCACCCAGGCCGGGCCTGCGGGGCTCGACGGCCGCCCCTCGGCTGAGACGGCACCAGGCGGAGCGGGAGGCGCCGGGCCGGGCCCCTGGGGCCGCCCGCCCGTGACCTACCTGCAGCCCCGCGCCAGGTGACAGCCAGCGCCGTGTGCACCGAGCAAAGCCTTCCCCCGCCCTCCCCTCTGACCCGCAGCCTCCCCCTGGCTGTTCGCAGGC
>WHYT01013053.1:0-13285 GCA_009806455.1 Tetrax tetrax
AAAGAACAGGGACAGAATTGTAAATCAGGTGCATCGGGGAGCCAGAGATAGCAGGCTGGATAAAGGAGAAAAAGCGACAGGCTAGAGGGCACAGACAGAGGAAAGGAAAACCCAGAGACTGGGAGCCGGACAGAGAGAGAGGCAGAAATTAAATGGGCCAGAGCAACAGCTCACGGGGGAGAGAGGGAGCAATGGATAAACAGGGACAGAGGAGCAGGCAGAACACAATGTGAAATAACAGGATCAGGACTGGGCTACAGGGCAGAGGGAAGAATTAAAAAATGGGGACTGAGAAGCTAGACAGAGTGACATGGAGAAACAAAAAAGATAACTGTGATGGCTTACGAGGCAGATAGGGAGCCGCAGGCAGAGAGAGACAGAGGGGAAACAAACAAATAGTGTGGAGCTACAAGACAGAGAACATAGAATTAAAACCAAGCATTATAACCAGGTGGGCTAGCTTTGTGGATTTAAGCCCTAGCACCCATCTCTGTGCAGAAATGACAGAAATAAATAGCTCTGCTCTGTGCGTAAGACTGGCGTACTGCAGACCGGGTAAACAAGCCCAGATTTGGGACAGCAAGAGGGACAGGGAGCTGGACAAAGAGATGGAACAAGAAAAGAAAAAAACGATGGGAGGCTGAACAAATGCAAAGAGAAATAAAGACAGAAAGCAGGGCACAGGAATGGAAGCAAAATAAAAAACGGATGGCCTGCAGCACCGAGATGGAGGAATTAGAAAACAACCATGGGAAGCAGCACAGAATGACAGAGAGAATCAAGGAACAGAGAGCAGGACGCCTCTGGAGGAAAAATCTACTGTGATGGGCAGTGGGAGAGAGATACCAAAAAAGAAAAAAAAATAGTGAGGGGAAAAGAATGGAAAGAAGAGACACCCAGCTTTACAGGGGAGTACAGTTAGAAAAGACAGGAGAACAAACAGGAGAGAAAGAGAAGCAAACAGACAATAAAGTGGAAGGAAGCAGAGGAAAAGGACAAAAAGAGGGAAAAAAAAAAAATGAGATCTGGACAAAAAAGGGGGGGGAAAGCACTGACCAAGGAAAAGACACAGAAAGAGGGACAGGAAGAAGGCAGAGAAACAAACAGCAGCAGCAGGATGGAGATGGGAAAAAACCATCAGCCTTGGATAGTCAGGAGGACAGAAAAGAACATGAATATGAGCAACGATCGGGACAAAGGGATATAGCCAGAAACAACAGGACAGGGAGCAAGACAGACTGACAGACAAAACAAAGACAGAGGCTGTGCACTCGTGAGAAGCACAAGGGTTGGAGAAAGTTAGATCTTGAAAGGGCTACAAAAGCACATCAACTTAATAAAAAGGGCCAGGGAACAGCATGAAGGCCCAAAGAGAGCAAGAGATGAACAGGATAGAGAAAAAGGACAGCAAGAGGCAGAATAGAAGAGAAACAGCAACATCAAGCAAGACAAAGGGATAAAGCAAGAAAGGGAAGGGAGGAGAGACAAGGAAGGCAGGGACTCAGAAAGGCACCTACAGGCACAGGGAGGAAACAAATGTCAGAAAACAGACCAGAGAAACTGCAAAGAAAAAAAAAATGTGGTTCAGCAGAAAGGGAAATAAAAGGAAAATACAGTGATGGGCTGCAGGACAGAGCCAGAGGGTGGAAAAAAAGGAAGGAGAGAGGGGAGAACAAGAGCCCAGACAGAAAAAGAAAGGGTGCAATACAAGAAGAGAGAGAAGGGGAAGGAGAAAGACGGAGAAAAACAGAAAAGTGGAAAAAAGATGAGAGATACAGGGAAGCCAAGAAAATCACAGCAGCATGAGAAAGAAAAAGGGAAAGAGGCAGCTGGGGGAGGGCCAAGCAAGGCCGGAGACGGAGAGGAGGAGAGAAGGGGCCTCGAAGGCCTGGGACTCACCACAGCTCTCGGTGCTCCAGGGAAAGTTTGCCAGTTCAGACCCTTCTTTCTCCTCTCTTCCCTTCCTCTTCCGTAACTCCAGTTGCTTGACTGTCCCCAGCCTAAGAAAAGAGGGGGATGCGTTAAAGCTCTTCGAGACAAAGCTTCCTCGAAACGTAGCCTCGCTCACCCACTACTTGACCGCACCCCATTTTACATTACGCGTACAGCCTGCAGCGCTCTTTGGCGATCCAGCCTGCTGCGGCCTTCAAAACGGGATCTTCCTCACCCAGAGAGGCAGGCGCTCTCTTGCACGCAGCGGGAGGCAGCTGCCGGTCAGACGGCCTTCAGTTCCATCTTCCGGAATACCGATCCACAACCATAGGTGTCTGCCTTCCTCCGACCGGACTGTGCACCGGCTTGCAGCTTTGCCACCCCCCTGCCCTTGAGAGACTGGCTACCTGGAGTGGCTCCACAACCACTGCTGCCCAAAACAGAAGAGGCAAAGGCACTAAAAAGCAACGACAAAGAACAAAGACAAACTGTCAGGACACTGGGAATGACATCGAGAGCCTAAAGCATCAGCCAGGCAGGGCTTGCAGCTGACCCTGTGCCACGGTTTAACACCAGCCAGCAACCGTGCTCGCTCACCGACCCCGACCCTGTGGGATGGGGAAAGACTCAGAAAGGTCTACGTGACAACTTTTGGGTCTTGAGATAAAAACAGTTCATATTAAGGAAAAAAACCAACCACCACTGGTAAGGAAAATTGGAACAACAACAACAAAAAAACCCAGAAAAATAAAAGCCAAGACATGCAACTGATCAAAATGAAAACACTTGTAAGTTTCAAATGAAAACATTTAGAGTGTTTTCACTTTAGAATGAAAACAATCTCCATGCAAGCTGGGGGTGGGGGGCACTGGACAAGTTGGGGAACACAGGCAGCGCCCTGAGGATCCTGAGACAGAGGGGTTGAGGGGAGGTGGTGCCAAAAAGGAGGGCGTCAAACAGGGCTGGAGCAGTGGGTGTTTTAGTGTTTTTTCTTTTCCCTTGTCCACAATATACAAATCACTTTTCCGTGGGCAGAATGTGCTCCAGAACACATGTCATTTGATTTTTCTTATTGTTGTCTAAATATTTAGTTAAAAGACTACAGAAGGAAAATCGCCCCATTCTTAACGTTCACTTTAAAAATCCATGCGGCAAGTCCCTTAGGAAAAACGCAGTCACGCACCATAGACGTACCTCGTACTTGCAGACCGCTACGGCTCCTTTCCATCCGTCTTGTACCTTCATGGCCAAACAAAGAGCGACCACAGTGAAATGCTACCAGCAGACATTCAGCAGAGAGAGGGAAAAACCCCTTAGTTTAAAGCTGTGTAGGAATCTAAATCTTCCTTTTTGGGCAAGGTTTGTCAGGACTAAAACCCTGTGAAGGACAGAGTAGTTTGCAGCACCTCTAGCGCAGCTGTTGATACTGGCCTTTAGAACTTTGGCATTTTTCAGAGAACCATCCCTTTTTTTGACTCAGCGGCAGCTTTAGTTTCACTAGAACCGAACCGCTGTCCTAGGGGACAGACCTGGACGCCTGCCGACGTTTCCTCAACCCGCAGTGCGGCCGAGATCTCCTCACCCTAGACGTGCCAAGGTGAGTATTTGCGCTAAGGAGCACAGCAACCCTGCCGTCCTCGTGAACCGCCTCCATGCAGAGGAGGGCTCTGGGATTTCCTGGATGACCAGCGCTCCAACTTTTACCATCAACTCTGCACGGCCACCCACCAGAAAAAGGGCCTCAAAATAACAAACGTCGGAAGATTGCTCCCACACCAAAAGTGCTGGCGCTGAAAGCTTGTGCTGCTCCTCGCCGGCCCTTGCCAGCACATCTACAGGCCCGCAAACGTTATCCAGCATAGAGACTGAGTAAAAGGTCATCTGCATCTTTTACCCGGGTCAGTCTTTCTGTCATCTCACCCATTCAATGTGCCTCCATTCAGTCCCCTGAGGATGTCTGTACTTTGTTCAATTCCCTTTTGAGCTCCTTGTATCCCTGAGACTTCTTTGGTCCCTCTGGGACCTCTCTAATCCCCGCGACCGTGCCTCTTGTTCTATCAGAACCTTTTCTGAAGCCATCTTTGTGCTCCACAGCGGTCTGTTTTCCGGCTGATGGTCTGTTTCTCTTTGATATCTGGTACCCCAAAGATGTCTATCGTCAGCTTAGATCTCTTCTTGCATTTTCTAGAGAAGGCAGTAGCCTTCATCTAGTTTTATTGGCACATCTCCTGTGGTGGTTTTCTGTTGTGTTTTGCCATTCTGGTTTTGTTCTAGTTAAGTGTTAATTAGGCTGCTTTATACAGCTTCTGCTACGTTTGTCATTCAGCCCTATCCAGAACATAGCTTTGGTAGAAGTTAGATAGCACGCACGGTCTTGCTGGAAATGAAGCGTAACCCTGTAGCATCCTGTTTTCTTGTAGGAGAAGGAATTGAACAAAGTACAGACATCCTCAGGGGACCGAACGGAGGCACACTGAATGGGTGAGATGACAGAAAGACTGACCCGGGTAACAGGTGCAGACGCAGGAAGGGTTCTGAGAGGAAAAGGGGGGTGCAAAGTGCCCTCCTGAGCTAGAGCTGGGCTCTGGGGCACAGAGGATGTCTCACAAAAGGTTAGCAAAGGGCACACAGGGATCCAGAAGGGGCCCGAGAGACAAAAGAAGCCTCAGAGATAACATTGAGGAACTCTGAAGGGGATTTCAACACAGTACCCTACAGAGAAAGAGAGGCAGGCAAACATCTAGAGAAGGCTGGCAGAGATGGGCCCGGATGCAGAGAAGAGGACAAGTGACTCACCACAGCTCCTGGTGCAGGCAGGAGACTTTCACCACCCCAAAGCTTCTCTCTCTGCCTCTGCCCCTTCCTCCTCCACAGTGCTGCTGTGCGACCCTCACCCATTCAGCAGCACGCAGCGGACACCTCGATGCTCCTCATCTTCAAGGTTTCCCTGATATGTGGTGGCTCACACATGTGGCGGACAGAGGCACAGAGCTCCCAGCACTGCATGCTGGTGTCTGCTCTGTAAAGGACAGCTCAGATGGACTGGCCACTCCTTGCTGGAGGCACCTGCCTGTGATTCACTCCTCAGCCCCTTCAGGCAGCCATGCCCAGCAGCCCCCTTTACAGCTGGAGGCCCCTCACACAGCAGGGCCACAGCCAGCCCCACCCTCAGCCTCACTGGCTGCACCTTGGGCTGCCTCAGCTCCAGCCCCACCTGGAGCCCATCGGGAGCAGGGGCCCTTGCCAAAGCCCCACAGCACATCACCCCCTTCCCTGCACCTATCCTCAGCCACGAGCTCTGTACCCAGGGGCTGGAAACACATCCAGGGGCACAGAGGAGGTCACAGATAGTGACATACAGAACAAAGAAAAAAAAACGTGACAGTGCGCAAGACAAAGGAATAGAGAAAGAAACGTAAGAAAGGAAGGAGAGGGATAGAAAGGCAGAGGCACAGAGCAGGCATGTAGAGACACAAAGAAAAGAAGGCCAGAGAACAGGCCAGAGAAATTAGTCAGGGGGAGAATACGGATGCAGACAAAGAGATGGAAAAGGCAAAAACAGCGATGGGCTGCAGGACAGAGACAGAGGACAAAAAAAGGGAAAGACAGGGAGCAGAACAAAAGCGCAGGGATAAAAACAAAAGGAAGTGGTAGAACAAGAGATTTAAAGGGAGAGAAGAAAGGGGAGCAGGATAGAAGAATAGAAAGAAGAGGAGAGGTAGAGGGAAACAATAATAACAACCGAAAACAATCACAGCAGCATGGGAAAGGTAGGGGGCCAGGGGAGGGGCAAGGAAGGACAGGGACACACAAGAGAGGAGGCAGAGCCCCAGGGGCCGGTGACTCACCACAGCTCTCACTCTCAGCACTGCTGGCAGAATCTGACAGGTCAGAAGCTACTTTCTCCTTCTCTCCTCTTCTGTAACTCCAACCACTTGGCTGTCCTCCACCTAAGAGGATACATGGGCGTCTTACAGCTCTTATACAAAAAGCTTCCTAGACACATATCCTTGCTCGCTTACACACTATGTGGACGTACTGTGCTTCAGGTTCCACATACGGACCCTGCAGTGCACATCGGCAGTCTGGCCTTCTGAAGAGTACAGAGAGGGATCCTTCCTCACCTGGAGAGGCAGGCTAGGCGCTCTCTTGTCTGCAGTGGAAGGCAGCTGCTGGCTGGATGGCCTTTGGTTTCTTCTTCTTTACCTTTCTCTGGCCTCTCCAGCTTCAGCAGCTCCTGTCCACAGGCAGTAAGTGCTCCATCTGTTCATTTTTGCTCCCACACCGCAAGGAGAGCGAGGCCGGACAGAGACAGCCCATGCAAGCCTGAGGTGAGTGCAGTCAACGGCATCCCCAGGGGAGGAACGGACAGCCACGGCCTCGGCACGGCCTCTGGGAGAGGGGAAGAAGCAGCAGCGACCGTTATTACCGTACGCGGCCCCTGGCCGGAGCCCCTGCTGCCGCAGGGGATTCTCCGGATGCGTCGAGGTCCCACCTCGCAGCCTGCAGGGCAGGGCAGGGCGCGGCCCGGTGCTACGGGACAGGCTGCAGGGGACGGGCTGGAGCGGCGGGCAGCTGCACGGGGCCGGGGGAGGCTCGGGGGGAGCTCCGGCGAGCTGGGGAGGTGCCCGGCGTCTGCGCCCGAGAGGGGGCTCCCACTCCTGCCCCCCCTCCCTTCTCTCCGCTCTCGGGTCACTCCCCGGGGCTGCCCTCGCCCGGCTCGCCTCCAAGCGGGCGGCTTGAGGCTCCCCGGGCTGCCAGCCGCGGGCGGGCGGCGGGCAGGAGACAGCGCTGCAGCCGCGAAGGGGGCTCGCTCCCCTCACGGGTGCCCTCGGTACTCACCCGCCGCCGCCGCCGGAACCCGAGCGCTGCACACCGCCATGCTACTCTTGGGCACAACGCATGCGCGAGAGGTGCGGGCGGGGGGAGCGGTGGCGACCTGGCACCCGCGCATGCGCAGTCGAACGTCTGTGTCTGCCAGGAGAAGGGCGCAGCAATGCGCATGCGTGGCGAGGTGGTGGCACCAGCGCATGCGCAGCAGATGTTCCGGCAGCCGGGCATGCGCAGTCGGGCGTCTGTGCCTGCCAGGAAAAGGGCACAGTCATGCGCATGCGCGGCTGGTTGCCGTCACCGGCGCATGTGTGGTGGGGGTGTCCCGGCAGCCGGGCATGCGCAGTTGAGTGACTGTGCCTGCCAGGAGGGCAGGGCAGTGCGCATGTGCCGCGGGTTGCCGGCAATGGCGCATACGCCGTCGGGCTTCTGTGCCTGCCAGAAGGGCAGAGCAATGCACATGCTTGGCTGGGGCCCGGGACCAGCTGCAGTACCCACTTTTGGTCACCGAGCGTCAGCAGCGAGCACCGCAAAGCACGCCAAATGCGAATGCGCAGCTCCCTGCCTGCAGTACCTGCTTTTGCTCACCTCGCGGCAGCAGCGAGCAGAGCCAAGCCCACTTCGTGCGCATGCGCGACTCCCCAGCTGCAGTACCCACTTTTGGTCACCGGGTGGCAGCAGCGCGGCAGTAGAGTGGCAATGCGCATGTGCGCCATTTTCTGCAGTATCAATTATTGATCAGTAGGCCGCCGCAGGGAGCTGACCAAGGGGCCATGCCACACATGCGCAGTTTACTGCAGTACCGAATTTAATCGGACAGCAGCAGTAGCGAGCAGTGCAAAGCGCAGCCACCGCGTGTGTGCACTGTGCGGTCTGCAGCACCCACAGGACTGGTATCTCAGCCTGGTTCACACCACTCATCCAGAGATGCCCACTGGTTCCTGGGGCTTCCGCACCCTTTCACCACTCACACCCCGGCGGTACCATACATTGCCTGTGTACCAAGAAGCATCCTCCTGACTCCAGCACCTCAGTCCTTTTCCCTTGACATCTTTAAAAGCCTGGGAGTTGTTTCTGTGCTTCCCCCCCCCAGACCCCACCATTACCTAAGGAGGAGAAGTAGCACAGGGAATCATAAGTGTTTTTTTTTTTCCCCCCTCTCCTACCGTAAGCCCCAGGAATTGCTGTATTGGTCTGCATGTGGCCTTAGTGGTGTGAGCGACAGCAGCACACCAACAAATTGAACCTGAACCCCTGATTGTTTCAGCATCAAGACTGCAAGGCAAGAAAAACACATCTTGAACAAGCAGGACTCCTACCAAGTAGTTGTGCACAGTGATAGCAAATTATGTACAGTGATGCAAAATTATTTTATGGCCACTATTTTTTAATGGCCAATAAAAGTTCACAATTTTCCCCTAGTGCTCATCTGTGCCCCATCCGAGGAGAACGATGGGTGCAGCAAGGCCCAAGCCAGCAGACAGAGCTGGAGAGCCCCTGTGCTCCCTCTTCTCCAGGCCAAGCAGATCACATCCTCTCGGCCTCTGCCGAAGCCTCCAGCACTCCAGCTCCTGACCAGCTGCAGCCTCCACTGGCCTAATTCCATGGTATCGGTGTCTGCCAGGACCCGGGCAGCCCCAATCCACACCCAGTGCCCAGGCACAGCCTCCTCTGCACCCAGCCACACAGATGAATCCCTTCCCCATGGTGCCACACCTGCCCTTGCCAGCACAGCCAGGCTGTGCGACTGTCCTTGCTGCCCAGGCACACTGCCCACCCGGCCTACTTCGTCTTCAGAGCCTTTCCCATAGCTACGGCTGCTCTCCAGCCACCAGGCCCCAGCCCCACCTCCTGCAGGGCATCAGCCCATTCCCAGTCTGGTGCTTGGCGCTGGCCTTTGCTGGACTTCCTGGGCTCCTCAGCAGTCCATTCCTCTGCTCTGGCCAGGTCCCTTCCAAGAGCTATTCAGGCTCCAGCACTGCCACTGCCACCCGTAGTACAGGGGCTTCTCTTGTCCTGGCTGTCAGCACGATCCCTTGCACGCTCCACTTCCAGATTAAAGGTACTAAAGAGCTAACCATGAAGGACCTTCCCAGTCAGCAGCCCCCGTCGGGCTTGCATGGCAAGTGCCCCCCCCACCAAAGCCCAACCAACTGGCCAAGGCTCCAGCCAGTCAAGTGCAATCCCAGAGGGCCTCAGGCCTGCCTGGCACCATTAGCCCCAGGGAGAGTCCAGATGGTTCTTCCCAGTTCCCTGCTCCTCCAGCATGTCCCTGGGAACAATGGCCAAGAGCATACCATCCTGGGGACAAAGCAGCCTGGAGGTTCTCCCACCACTACACCTTGTCTTACCAGAAGATGGCTCTGGCAGTTGCTCAGATTGTCAGGAGTCTCCACAGACGAGCAAACCCTTCTGGAGAGCAGAGCATGGCTTTGCATTGGCATGGCACGGCTCCCCCCAGCCCTGGGATGCTCCCAGCCAGTCACACAAACATTTGGTAAACAGTTTAATTAATACACTGAAAGGACCACTGCTGTCCTGAGCTGGAGTTCAGCCACTGCTCTGTTTGGCAGCGAGTCTCTTGTCTCTCTCTTCAGCAATAGTCAGGCGGATGCCCTTTCCACGGGGCAGGGAGATCCATGGCTTGTTGCCCTGCAGCAAGGAGAAGAAGCCACCTCACATCACAAAATCCTGACAGGGGCAGAGCTCTCCCTCTCAGGTGGAAAAAGCAGCAGAAGCCAGCCCCTGCCCATGTCAGGCCACATACATATGGCTATAGCACTGTCCCAGCAGAAGCCCCTTTAGGAAGGTGCCAAAGGTGTACAGGCCTACATCTGCCTCTTTTGATCACATCCACAAAGAATGCACTTCAGCCAAAACTGAAACATCACCCCTTTCTAACCTGAACAAAAGAGTCCATCAGGGATGGCATGACAGCAGAGGCATTGTGGGGGCAGGGCACCCTCAGTCAGAGCAGCTGCCCAGGTCACATCAAGAGCTGAGCACTGAGCACTGTTCTGCTCCCAGCTCTCAGGTGGTTTAAAAAAACCCACAGAACTGCATCTTGAAAGTGTCCCCATGCCTAAATTTATGCATGCTTCGCCTTCCCAGAGCAGTCAGCCCAGAGCAGGCAGAACCACAGGAAGCAAGGCCAGAACTGATGCCAGCATTGGAGCTTCACTGTGTGGGAAGGTAGCTGCCTACAGAAGACATCAATGCCTCTTTGCTTCAGCCAGCAGACCCCAACAACAGGAGAGAACCCACCCGCCTTGTGTCCGCGCAGGCTTACTTTGCCAATAACGAAGATGTTGGAGAGCCTAGTGGCAAAGCTATTGCCATTGGCATCCTTCACGTGAACCACGTCAAATGACCCAGGGTGTCTCTCCCGGTTGGTGATCACCCCAATACGACCCAAGTTGGCACCGCCGGTCACCATGCACAGGTTACCTGGGGTGAAGGAAGACAGATGTGACAAGAGCTGGCACCAGCTGTCATAGTGAAGCCCTTCTGCTTGGGCTCTTTGATCATCGCTGGAGAACGGCAGGGACAGAGCTGCACTGGCCCACAGAGTGGCCACTGGAGCACCTGGTGACACCTATATCCCGCAGAAACCCTGGCACACCCTGAGAAGCCAAACAGCTCTCTGGCTCCAAGGCCCGTACCAAACATTGCCCACTACCTTCTCAGTTGTGTCAGCACCAAGGAGGCGTGCCCCAGGGAAATAACTCCTTTTCCTAAGCTGCCACCTCTGCCTCTCTACTTTAGAGCAGAGACGTCTGGCATTTGTGTTTAATTTCCACACCGCTCTCCACAGTGGGGAAAAGTATGGTGTTCTACATGGGATGCAAGACCTACCTGTGTCAAACTTGATGAAATCTGTGATCTTGCCTGTCTCCAGGTCAATCTGGACTGTATCATTCACCTTGATGAGGGGGTCCGGATAGCGGATGGTGCGGGCATCGTGGGTGACCAGATGAGGGATTCCTTTGGTGCCCACAAAGATCTTCCTCACCTTGCACAGTTTGTACTGCAAACAAAACCCAACACTGCTCAATTGAGGCAACTGGTACCACGGACCAGGGGACTTTTGTCCCCCAGACAGCCGCCAGCCACAGCAGGCCTCAGACCCCAAACAGAACGCCCAGACACTCCAGGGCTCACAGCAGGAGCCCAGGCAGCGACTTGCCCACCTCAGTGCCCACCACTGCCTCTCACAGGGCTGCCATGCAGCTATGCTACAGACTGATCGGAAAACACTTGCACTTTGAGAACAGCTGCCCACCCTGGGCTTCAGCCTCCCCACAAACACTGGCTGCATTTTCCCAGGAAAGCCTACGCCGCATTTTGCTCTGAAGCCAATGGTCACACAGCAGAGGCAGAGGCTGCCTTTCTTCAGAAGCCAAGAGAGACCTCCTCCAAGGCACACCCTGTTTTCCCTACTGCTTTTCACCTCCGACTCCTTCACAGACACTTTGGGACTCAGAGGTCAACACAGAATGGTAGCCAGAGGTAAAAGCATGTAATGGAGGGCGCAGAGAGGCCGCAAAGGCACACCACAAATGGCTACAGCACAGTCAGCTCTCCCCTCAGCATCACTATGCACCTGCACAGGCAGAGGAGAGTGCAGACTCGCAGCTCAGGCTCACCAACAAGCTTGGGTTAAGGAAAAACGTGCGGGAGTCACTCCCTGACACCCAGGGCCAGAGGGCAGCTTTGTAAACACATCCACAACAAAACCGGGAAGGAGTTCAAGGCTTCTGCACCACAGACAGGACCATGCTTCTGATCACTGTTAGCTTGCGGAACCCTATGCTAAGGCTCGCCACACCACTGCAGAGACATGCCCACCCCAAAGCTCCCTGTGAGGGTAACCCAGTCCACGCCAACAGCAGTCATTTCAAGCACTAGACAATGCACCTGCAGTCATCTGCAAGTTGCTCTCACATCACCTGAAGATTTCACCCCACCAAAGGCTTCGTACTCCAACCCTGAAGGCCGTGAAGGCCTTGATCTTCTCAGGGGTGACATGGACTCAGCTCTCAGGGAAGAGAGCCAACAGCTCCCGTTCAGGAGATGCCAAAGAGAAAACACCGCCCCGACCAAATCCAATTGGGTCCACGCTTATGCCAAGCTGAAGCCCCTCACCTTGGCTTCTTCAGCTGTGATGCGGTGAACAGCAAATCGGCCCTTGGTATCGTACACCAAGCGGAAGTGCTCGCCTGTCTTCTCGATGCTGATGACATCTGATTTCACATAAGGAAATAAAATACCACCTGTAATCAGCTACATTACCCAACACTGTAACTCAGCATGAAGCTCATGTTTAAAAGGGGACTGCTGAACAATGCTTCAAGCGCGAATGCCAAGGTCAGTATCTCCTCTTGAACACAGGCTTCTATTTTTTACAGTGATACAGTGCAAATTAGCAAAAACTGCCAAAGACTGAAGTCTGAACAGCAATTCATGCATAAGCAAGCAGGCAGTTAAAGCCTACAGGCTTTGGTATTCACTGCAGTGCACAACTCCAAACTGAACAACAACTGCTTATACTTATCTTTTCTTCAACTCCAATGTGAAAGGATCTTTCCCCCCAGACCATGCCAACCTCAGAAAACGTTCCCATCTGCGCCACAGCAGAGCTGCCTGAGGCACCTACCCCAGCCCTCCCCGCTCACCCATGAAGCCTGCAGGGTAGGTGATATCTGTGCGGACTTTGCCATCTATCTTGATGAATCTCTGCATGCAGATCTTCTTGACCTCGTCTCCTGTCAGGGCATACTTCAGCCTGTTCCGCAGGAAGATGATGAGTGGAAGGCACTCCCTCAGCTTGTGAGGGCCTGTAGACGGACGGGGTGCCTGCAAACAGAAGCTTTCTGCTAGGTGCTCAAGCACAACAGCAGCATCGACCATCTCCATGGGAAGAATGCTACTGCCCCAACAGCTCTCACAGAAGCACCCAAGGACAACTGCATGGACACTGACTGCTAAGCACACAGTGACAGGCTGCAAGTATCTTTTCTTGGTATTTCCCAAATCTTCGCAGCCTCACAAAACACTGCCCCAAACACAGTACCACCATCTACTGACCCATGCCAGTGAAGGAAAAATACAGCAAGAAGCAGGGTAAAAGAGAGCTGCCAACTACCCCACTGTCATATCCCTTGCAAACGGGGGAAACATGAAAGCTGTTTGTAAAGCCCGTAACAGCAAGCATCCTCTTCTTCCTTGCGCTGCCCAGCTGCCCCAGCTCACCACGACCCCCCGAACAGCGCGCCTGAGGACCCCTTGGTGAGACTGCAAAGCCGCCCGGGTCCACAGAGAGATGGAAAGGCCGCTACCGCAGGCAGCCCAATCCCATCCCCATCCCCAGTCCCGTCCCGCACTCACGAAGACGCCCGTCAGCTTGTCCAGCATCCAGTGCTTGGGAGCAGCCACGCGCTTCAGGTGCTTCTTGGGGCCGCGGGCCTAAAGAACGAGATGGGTTACGGACGGCCGCCAGGCCCGGCCCCCCAGTCGTCCCTCC
>WHYT01013053.1:25716-49482 GCA_009806455.1 Tetrax tetrax
CCGCCCCGGCCCCGGCAGCGGGCTCCCTCCCACGCCCTTCGATGCGATGGTGGCCGCGGCAGCCCGCGGCGGGCGGTGGATGGCGGTGGATGGCGGCGCGGAACGGCCGCGCCGCGTCCTCACCATGGCTGCGCTCCGCCGGGAAAGGGCCGCCGCTTCCGGTCTACTGCTGATATCCGCAGGCGCGGCAGCCGCGCCGCGGCGCGCCCCCTGTCGGCTCGGAGGTCCAGCGCCAGGGCAGAGTGGGTGCCAGTGTCCCCCACGAGGGACAGGCTTGGCGCTCCCCGCGGTGCCCTGCTGACGTGCTGCCCACAGGAGGTGAGGGGTGAAGTCTAGGCAGCGCCCACCAGAGAGGTGGGGTGCCCCGTTCCCTCTCCGCTGCAAGCGGCCTCGACGGGAGCACCCCGCTCCCGGCAGCGAGTGGCTGTGTCCGTGCTGGGGGGCACGGGGGAAGGGTAACCAGATCCCTCCTGGCCCTCACCGGTGCCCGTGGAACAGGCAGCCACGTTGTCCTCTGCAGTCTGGGAGAGGGTGTGATGGTGTCGGGGTTAGCATACACACACCGCCCCCCCCGGCTCCGCACTGAGGGGCGGGGCTCGGAGACTGTGAGTACCTCGGCTGTCCCGGGAACCGGGCCGGGGCGGGACACGCGTGCCAGGCCACTGCCCTTCCCTCGCCCTCGGCCCCTCCTGCGGTGGAGCTGGGACCCCACGCAGCCCCCTCGAACTCGACTCTGGGCCTGAGCGCCCCCTCCCGAAGGTAGCTCGGGGGACAGAGGTCCCCGGCTGGGCTCCCCGGGGATTCCGGCGTGTGTCCCTTGGGGTACAGCCCCCCGCGCCCCGCCAGGCAGCCGAGTGGAGCCGCCCCGCACCGGGCAGTCCCCGGTGAGTCCCCGTAACATCGCTCCGGCAGCGGGGTGCGGGCGAGACAGAGGTCACATCCTCGGGGAGACACGATGGGGACACCGCGCAGGTGGCACCCCCAAGCGCCACCGCAAAGCCAGGAGGAGGTATAGGTGCTCCGGAGGGCAGACTCACCTACCACGCCGGGCCGCTTCCCACGGGGTCCCCCGAGCCCCAGCGCTGAACTGGACAGGGAAACGGGCACAAGTGAAGGGGCAAGAGCTCTTCCAGATTTTATTAGACAGCAGCTTGAGACCTCTGCCTACCTGGCGCAGCCAGGCGGCTCCGCGCAGGGTGCGGGCAGCGCGGCCCCAGCCCTCGTCCGCCCCCGAGCGCGGCCGTTTCCCAGCCTCGGCCGGGCTTTGACCCGTCTCTGCGCCCCCTCCCCGCCCGCAGAGTCGCCCTTCGCCGCCCTGTGGGGCAGCCGGGGCGGCGTGTGTGAAGCACTTGTGAACTTGAACTCCGTGCGACTCCTCGATTGCTGCCGACTCCGTCCCCACCGCTCGGCAGACAGGAGGGAGGGACTGGATTGCGGGTCCTCGGTGGGATGGCACAGGAGCCCCCCGCCCCAGCCAGCCTCGAGCCTCAGCAGCCGGCCGGCAAGTCCGCGGGAAAGTCGAACTCGTGGTGGTCGAGCCAGAGCTCCGGCAGCTCGTCCGCCCCGTCGAGGCCAAGCTCCAGCATCAGCGCCCTGAGCACCTCCTCGTCCACCGGGTCCGAGTCGATGGCGCCGGGGCCGGCGGCCGGGGAGTGGCGGCTGCGTCCCGCGGCTGCGTCCCCGTGCCCGCGCCCCAGCCAGGCAGCGGGCCGGGCTCCGGGGGCGCCGGCCTCCCCCGGCGGTGCTGGCTGTTGAGCTTCTGAAGATGCGTGCTGGCAGGAGGTGGGGACCCGCCTGCAGGGCCACGGGGGCGGCGGGGGCCGGCGGAGCCCGCCCCGCAGCGGCCGGCATCTCCCCGGCCGCGGTGCCGGAGGGGTAGCGCAGGTTCGCCGCCGCTTCGCATCCCTTCGTGCCCCGCGGCGGGGACCGCAGCGAACTCCTCTCCTCCGGGGCCTGCGGGGACACGACGGAGCTCAGCGGGGCGCGGGCTGCCCGCCTCGCCCCGGGTGGAGAGGGTCTGGCGCAGTCCTCCGCCCGGGAGGAGGCTGGGGCGGGGCGCCCCACGCTTACCTGGGCGACTCCACTCCCCGCACGGCCCAGGGCAGCCGCCGCCGGATTTATAGGGGCCCCAGTGTGGCCGAGCCGCGGGGAAAGGCGAAGTGGAGTGCGGGATGGAATGGGGCACGGCAGGGCGGCCCCTCGGGGCGGTGCCGGCACTGCCTGCCCCTCCGGCCCCCGGCCAGACCGCCGTGACCCGCCTTCTAGGCTGGGTCCCTCCTCCATGTCCTCCTCGTTCAGGCTGGGACGCACCGTGTCACCCCATCCAGCCACGGACCCCTCATGCCTCTTCCATCCAGGCTGGGACACACTCCTAACGCCTATCCAGGGTGGGGGGCAAGATGGGAATTCAGTTGGTGCCAGGGCTGGCAAGGGTGAGGTGGGCTGGTGCCCTCAGCTGGCTAGAGGGGGATTTGGGTGTGTGTGTGTGTGGGGGGGTCTGTTGAGGGGGCACCGGAGGTACCCCCCGAGCCTTTGTCCCACCTTTTGCACTTTTCTTGCTTTGCACCGAGCTGAGCTACAATTGTCTCTTCACATTCAGGGACGTGGATGGAGATGGGGGAGAGGGTGCTTTACCCCATGCCGGTCTCCCTAGCTGTCTGTGGGTGAGCAATATGCCTGGTTTAGGTGCCATATCCCTACCTTCCCATCCCCAGGTGCAGTTCTCCCTGCACCTCACCTAAGTCACATGTAGTGCCACAAAGTTTGACGCTTTGGGCATTTCCTACTGTTTTCCCAGTTGCAGCTCCTGCAAACTGTAGGGCTATCTGTGCCCAAGTATGGGGACAGAATGTGGGGGGCCAAGGGGGCAGCTGGCCAGCTTCTCTGCTCTCTCATACCCCACTCTTCTCCTGGCTGAGTGATCTCCAGGGCTGACATCTCCCCCGGGCACTGAGAGCCTTTGTGATGCCAGTGGCAGCAACAGCCTCCTGCGAGCAGTGACTGCGCAAGCCCAGTCTCCCCACACCACAGCAGGCACCAGCAGGACATAGAGGGAAGCCGGGAGGAGGTCAGGAGTCACTCTGTGGGGGCATAGGAGCCATGTCCAGCTGAACTCCCTCCACACTGGATTTCCTGTTGTTTGGACTGGAAGTGAAAAACAAGAGATCAAAACAAAGCCAAGCTAGGCTGGGAGTCCCTTCATCTTGCTATTTATTCCAGCATAATCTAATTAAACCAACAGGAAATATGCTTTCCCACAGCAACAGAATATCTTTAAAAAAAGAAACAGCACAAATAAAAGCTCTGCAAAGCCAGATGAAGCAGGGCACAAAGGCAGCAGAGGCCAGGCTCCACAGCCGCAGGCACGGGGAGGAATCTGCCCCAGATATCTGTGTACCTGTCCTCTTGCTGAGATGCTGAGGTGCCTGGGGAATCTGGAGGTTCACCTGAGACCTCCCGGGACAGGAACTGGCACCCTACTCTGCATCTCCCTTCACACTCTGTAAAGCATCCCCAGGGTCTGGCCTCTCAGCACAGGATTTCAGGAGCCCAACCATCACCTCGGGCAGGGGCATCTGTGCTGCCTTACGCAATGCAGCTGGAAGGGACGGTCGCAAAATGTAACTGCAGATCTTTGCTTTCCAGTGCTGCCTGGACCTCCGCTGAACACATGAAGTGCTGTGGAAAAGAGTACTGCCAAGGCAGGGTGGGTACAGGATGAAAGGAAAGGTCTGGAGGAGTCTTTCAAATGCTTTATTTAAAAAAAAAAAATAATTCCCAGTTAAAAACACAGCAGCCATGCCTGTCTGTGGGTAACAGGCACAGCCTGTGCCCTGGGCACTGGCTGGTCCGCAGCACCACTCCTCGGGTGGGCAGCTCAGAGGCCACGCTCCTGCCAGGAAGGCAATGTGGCACTGGGCTCCAGCTGGGAAGGATCACAGCTCTGAGCAGCCCCTCTCTTAAAAAATATTTAAAACCAGTTGTGAGAATAAACTCTGTGGTGTTAAAAAAGGAAAGAAAAGGAGCAAGGTAGGCTCTGCTGGCTCTGGAAGGCTGTGTCTGGAGGGCCTACTGTGGCCTGGGGAGAGCCACAGTGCTCGTGGTGCACAGCAGCTTTTCTTCTTTAAAGAGAAAAAATATCAACCAACTAACAGTAATTTCT
Organism: Tetrax tetrax; assembly: GCA_009806455.1. Lineage (NCBI taxonomy): Eukaryota > Metazoa > Chordata > Aves > Otidiformes > Otididae > Tetrax > Tetrax tetrax. The sequence continues at coordinate 29,879 of WHYT01013053.1, forward strand.
TCCAAATTTCCCCTGCAGCCACTAATTTCACCAGCTGCTCACATAAACACGCTGTCTTCCCCATGGGAAATACTCTTGCGGAAACTTGAGCCTTCCTTGAGCTAAACAACATGCTTCAGATTCCCTGCAAATAAAAGGAGCAGAAAAGGATATTTCCACTAACATTTCAGCCTGACAGAGTGGCCTGGCCAGGGGTGCCACCCTTATGCCTGACAGATCAGTAAGTGATACAGGAATCCCAGCCTCATCGCAGACCCCGGTCCCTGCTGGCCCCTCACAGAGGCTGCTGCCTTCCTCTGAGACAGACTTGGTGAACTACCAAAGGGAGACCCTGCCACTGCTTCTGCTACAAGTTCCCAGCTAGCTGATCGCTGGTTTGGGACTCATGGGCCAGCACCGGAGGGGGCACATGCTCACTCCCTGCTGCCTTGTCCTTCCTCCAGGCTCCATGCACTGCCAGGACTACGCAGCACAGATCTCTCCCTTCCAATGCTGGACAGCTCAGGGAGTGATGTTCCCTCCCTAGGAACGCCATTCACAGCCACTGCATCTCCCACCCACCTCCTCTGACTCTCCTTCTAACACCAACACATCACAACATGCACAGAGCGTGGAAAGGGCTGCTGAGCCCTGTCTTTCTGCCCCCACCTCCTCTTGGAGACAGGGACAAGAGAGATGGGCAAGGGCATCGAAGAGGTGTTTGCCAAGCACTGCTGCCATGCCAGCCTGCTCCATCACCTCTTGTGATTTCTGTGTGAGATGCTGAAAATCAGTCCCCTATAAAGATCCAGCTGACTTTAACTAACTTTTTAAATCCTTTGCTCTTTGGTTCCTTTTTCCAACAGTGAATGTGAAAGTCTTAGTTGCACACGGGCTCGATACATTTCCAACTTAGCCAATGAAAGGTTCGACTAGATGAAGTCCCTTATAACCTGGGCTCTTCTATGATTCTAATAAGGACGAGGCCCTGTGCTCCTCTGCCCAGACAGAAGAAAGGCAATAGCTACTTTTGCTAACTGGTACCCACAGCCCCGAGCTGATGTGCTACTAACACTGAGAATCCCAAGTGAAGCAGAAGACAGATGACATTGTACACAATAAAGTCAAGTGGTTGTGGTTCACCTTCCTAGTCGGCAAGAAAGACTCCAACAAGCTTTCCTGAAGTCCTCTCTAAAAAGACCTGTAAGCCTGAAGCAGGTGTGTTAGCTTGGACAACTCACCTTTGATAGAGTTAAGAATTTCCTGAATTCGCTGTGGTTCATTGCGGTCTGGTCTGCAGCTTGGTGTGATCTCCAGCACGTAATCAGGACCATATTCTGTGAAGAACTGCAAGGAAGAAGAGAGGAAAGTCAGCAGAGAAGTCTCTGGCTATCTGAGACTGGAGGGAAGGCTCCCCATGGGTACCTGTTTATAAAAAGGTAAAAATATTTTCTCCATCTGAGGGGCACATATAGCCTAACTATGTCAAAGAGGTGCTTCTGCAACATCTGTGCCCACTTGAAGTTTGCAACCACTACCAATTCAAGGGCTTGGGAAGCAGACCTCAGTGGTGCAGCCAAAATTAGTCTCATGTCTATCCCAATGCTTTATTTTGGAAAGCTGTTGACACTCATTTTACACATGGTTACCTGCAAACCTTATTTTTTAATGAACAAAATTCAAGTGCTGCCTATAATAGGAGGAAGATAGGAAGGATATCCTTTCAGCTCTCCACTCCACCTTGCAGAGTACTGCATTGACATGACTGTAAAACACCTGTAAGGAGAAAAATCAGTGTGCTTTGATATTAATGTGTCTTTCCTGGCTAAGTGCTCCAACAGTTTGCAGCTGAGCCTGAATAAGAAAATCTGCAGTACGTGGGCTCAACATGATAATGCAGAATCACAAATTATTGACACCAGTTTTTTTCACAAGCACACAGCACTGAGCGAAGAAGCAGAGAAACCGGGATTAAAAATTCAGCAGTGAAGTTGGGATCAGTCCTCTTGCTACCCCTGGAGAGCTTCACCCCATGGAGAGCTAGTCCAGACTTAAAGCTATTGTACCAAAGATAGGGAAATTCACAGCATTATAGTCTCCCAAGTGATTAATGATGCACCGGACTGGGGTTTTCTTCAAGGGCAAGATTGGAGGTGGCAGATCTGGCAACCCAAGACTGACATCCCTGTCCTAGCAGGGACAATGAGGGCTTCTCTCCAAGCAGACCTCAACACGCCAGTACTGACGAGGAAAATGAAGTGGCTCCTGAATGCTGCAGGTTACAGTCCAGCATTTGAAAGCAAACCTGAAATCACGCTGGGTTTACCAGGATGTGAATCAGTGTTAAGGAGCTGCCCAGTCTGTAAGTACATCAGCTATTCACCTAGAACGGGCAAGGCAAGGTGCTATCCCAGACCCCAGCTGCTTATTGTAAGTCTTATGGATGCCTATGGTCCACTAAGACATCCAGGGACATCAGTCTCGTGCTCTTGGTTTCTTCTCTCCCTGCCACCCTTCCTCCATTCCTGCTCAGTGGGTTACCTTCTCTGGTTTGTGAGTGTTTTTGGGGGGACTAAACACGGCTAATGAGACTTTACACATCTCATTTAGCACCCTCAAGAAGACAGAGCAGGATTGCACATGAGCACCATGGATCAGCAAAGCCATTCAAAGCAAACATGCTCCATCAGATTTGGATGGCAGATATTCAGATGCTAATTCAGCACTGCATGCTGCACTGTCTTTTGTGTTACACTGTGTGCAACAGTGTGAGAGCAAATGTAGGCCGATGTACCTTATGCTGCTGGGCACAGCTTCCCAGGCTCAGGGTGACTTGCTAACCTAACATTTCAGTGGGCAAAGTTTGGACATCTCTGTTTCAATGCAAATAGCCTTGCTGCATCCAATACAAAAACACGAGAGGGATCGTTACTCCTGAGCAAATAAATACTATGTTCGGATTATTAAATGATCCTGTTTAGGAGGAGGGAGGGGGCAGGTAACTGCATCAGAGTTATATTAATGAAAACAAAGATGATCCTTCAGTGTTCTTGTCAGGACAATTGGTTTCAGAAATTGTTGATCTTAGTTGTGGTTCAAGAGCTAAAAAACACAGACCAACGCTGATGGGAAGAAGCAAGAAAACATTTAAAACTGATAAATGAAGCCCTTTGACAACCTGTAAGCATCAGCCTGGGCCTCTGGCTTTCAGGGTACTTGTTGATACAAATTGCTTAATGTGTTTCAGAACAGGATTATAAATGTAAATGAAAAACAGCATCTGGTGCCATTAGTGAGGCTAGAGATTAAGTTCTTGATCTCCTTTCCAGAGGATGTGAGCTAGCACCCCTCTAGGGAAGGCAAAAACTTCACAGCCAACCAGCAACACACAGTTCCTGGGTGTGAAGCAGCCCACTGTGGCTACTCACAGGCAAAAACACAAGTGTGGCAGCCAGCTCATGCCTTGGTTCAGTGCAAGCCCTAAAAGGCTGCAGAGTATTGCATGCACATGGGTAACAGAATACAGCCCAAAATCTCACCTTCAGCTGCAAGACCATCCCAACCACCAGCAGGCTCTGTAGCAGATAATATTGGGATAAACCTGTTGACAGGGAACACTCCTCCCAATGCCTTTTCATTAGCAGTTCATCAATGCCTCAAAGCCAGGGAGCATACATCGTTTGTTCTACTGCTTAGGAGCAGAGCTGTAACCAGAGAGGTTCCTATGCCAACCTAAGGGCTGTGACTCTGGGTATGTTACCTCATGCTGTTGGAACACAGCTTCACCATTTCTGCCTGGTTACTGAGGGGCCACGTCCCTGGGGATCTGGTTGCACCTGGTACTTTCTGTAAGTTGATGAAAGCAGGGCTAAAATTTAAAGCCTTGAGAAAGGCCTGGCTCTTTCCTGGCAAAACTACATGTACATCCTAAAGAGCTCTTTGAGCAAACAGGTGACTCTCCCTCCCCACCCTCTCTTAATTATCCAAGATTGGAGTTTGTTGATGCTGAGATCCCTTGCAAAAACATGCAGACAGCCTCAGGTTTTGGGAACAAGCACCCATTATGCTTCTAAGACAGCGCGTTACAGAAGTGTCTCAACAAAACAGTATTGTGCAGCAAAGATGCTGTTGGGTTTAGGTAGAATGACTCAGCTGTAGCACAAGGAGAAGGGAGGGTTTGTCAAAGTTCTACCTCATGATCGGGGATCTCAGAGGACAGTGTTCTTCCAAGGATGACTCCAGTCAAGTATGTCCAGCAGCGAGCTGTGTTGGCAAGGTTGTAGCCCCCTGTCTCCAGCAAGAATTGTTATTTTGGAGGGGGAAAAGTGGGGAAAGGGAAGAGAAAGGGAGAGATTTTAGTGGAAGGAACAAATCATGGACGTGATGTGCAGTTTACATGAATTCAGCTTATTTCATCCACTCAAGCTGTGCCCAAAAACTGTATTTTGTACCTGCTAGTTACACAAGGACAGGTCCAAATGACACTGTATGCAAGGGCAGACCTCCCAAACTGAAGCCCAGTTATACTCAGTGTGGCACAGGCCAGGCTCCTCTAGCTACCATCTCAGACCCTGCACGAATCCCCAGCCCCGTGTGCTGGGCTCTCTCCTGGCAACAAGGAGGGATGTCCAAAGGTAACAGGGAGAGGTAACAGGGAAAGAAGTGCAAGGACAGCAGTGGAGATAGGGAATTCCTGCTTTTGAATGCCAGCCTTCAACTCATAAAGCATAACACACATGCCCAGCCATTTGCTGGTGAGCTCTTCAGCTCCTCCAATTTCCACTTCAAATGCTTCCACAAGCTGCAGTGGTGGGACACTCCTTTGATATTTTCACAACTGACAAATAGTTGTCCCCCATTTTTTACAAAAGCTTTAGGGGTTCTTTTTGCCTGAAAGGTGCCATCCTCAGCAGACATGCCACAGCAGTATTGAGCTCTCATACCTTTCCAAAATAAACCGCATTAGGCACATCAAATTTTAGGCTTAACATACTATATATGATCTCCCTCATCTCAAAAAAGACAACAGCTAGAGCTGATATGGCTTCAGGTACAGAGCTGGGGGGCTCTCCGTGGCACACAGTGGCTTTTGTTGTTCTGAAATGCTCTGTTGCGTAAAGCCTGTCCTGTGCACTCCCCACTGGACAAGCAACGGGTTATGCAGCATGGCAGAGCTAAGTCAACCTTAGATTTTTTTGCTGGGTATCAAAGCCATACTGTACTGAGCAGGCAGCCAGTCCTTTCTCCAACCCCCTGCTTGAATCCAAATGAAATCACTCATTGCCAGATACCTGAGGGAGGGTTGGGAACATAGCGCTCACTTTTAAAGAGAAGTGCCAAAGGGCTGATCAGCAGAGATGGGAGTCAGAGGTGCCATTGAGAAGCCAGGGTCAGCTCATCAGGGTTAACAGCCTCTGCTCTTTTCCAGAGGAGCCAAGCAGCCTTTAACTGAAGATCTTAGGGTCAGCACTGAAAGGTGCACCTATCAGTATCAAGGATTTCAGGTCTGTGTGAAAACAGTACTGCACCACAGAGTGCCCTCCTGATGCTGCCCAGCAGTCACCCTGCTAAACTCCAGTCAGTGCTGAGCCCAAAGGCACACACTCAAGGAAGGCTCACAGAAGGACAAACCCATTTCCTTGCGAACAGTAGGACGTGTGCGCACTCACCTCCTCCCAGGATGAGGGTTGCTAGCTGCCACTGCAGGACATACTTTAGACACTTGCCCACTCCCTCAGGCGTCATGTTGAAAGAGCACATGGGATCTCCAGCAATGGTGTCTGCCCCCAGCTGCAGTACAACCGCGTCTGGGTTGAATGCAGTGTACACCTCCTTCAGCACGCTGTGGAGAGAAGTGGTGGGGGTTATCACAAATGCGGCTCAGGGATGCTGGTGCAATGGCCTTAGTCCCTCAGATCCACTGATGTCTCTTGAGGTTTCTGCATTCTCTGCTCCCACCCCACTCATACCTCCGCTCTCAGTTATCTTTCTGTCTCTGCTACTCTCTTACAGTAAGCTTAGCTCTCAAAGCACTCACCGCAAAGCTGATGAAGGCAAAAGCATCACTGAAAACACAGAGGAGGGGAATACAGTCCTGATCAGCTTAGTGGTAGCATCAAACCACACATTTACATTGGCTGCCCTGAGCAGAAGGGCTGCAAGCCAAATCCAGGGGCTTTTCTCCCCTGTAAAAGTCATGGTGAAGAGCAAGGTCTGGCAAAACAACAATCCTAAACTCTCAGACGCCTCTCACCCTCCTCTCTCCCATATGCTTCTTGAGGCAGAAATACATTTCCCCCAGCTCTAGTGGATGCTGGGGTGAAGCAGGGCAAGTGTCCTGGAGATAGTTTATTAGATGTATTCTCTCTTGCAGAAGGCAATTGGGCACATCAGACACTTGGCTTTGCTCCAGAAGATTTTTAGTACAATGAACACCATAAAGGGAATAATCCTGTTCCCAGCACTGTGCTCCAAATCCCAAAATACAAGGCAAAAAAATGGAGAAAAACATGTTCCTTTCACAACAGTGTTTTTATTTTGCTGAAGTAGAAACAGATGTGATCTCTGGTATAAATGCTTTTGCCTCACCAGTTCTTATTTGGTATGCAATTAGAAGCCACTGCGGTGAAACACAGGCACCACTGAGAAAAAACTTGACCAGTGATGAGGAAAAACTCTAGGAAAAAAAACTAACACTCCTCCCCACACACACCCTGAGACCAAATATGTGAGCCTGGGGGAAAACAGGATTTCCATTCAGTATGTATATTCACCTTGTGAACGGCAGCCTGAACATGCTGAGAGCCTGGCCCCAGCACCTCAGGTACCCAGCACGGCCAGGTATCCGACAGCTACTTGCACCACTCATGTTTCCACAGCTACCAGGCCATGTTGTCCACACAGTCCCACCAAGGTAAGCAAACTGAGGCAGGTGGTGAAAATCAGAGTGCCAACACAAGAGCAGTCAAATCGGCGTAAGCTTTGTTCTTGAAGCAGACCCAAAGTCAGCCTCTCTTCGGTAGATGTCAAGGATGGGATGGTTGGCTGCTGGGATGCAACACATCCACAACAGTCATCCTGTTTTCCTTTACTAAGACACCACAAATAGAGAAACAGTATCAAGCCTTTGGTGCCACAAAGGTCCCGCTTTCCTTGTAAGTCACCCACATTACTAACCTGGTTTCTCTACCATCATAATGGACATGTCACAACTTTCACCTGAGCACATCTTTGTCACGCAGTCCAGCTAAAGCAGAATTTTGCCAGATCCATGCCTACACACCACTAACACAGCTCTCCTGCATCACATATAACAGGCTAAACAGCATTCAGATTTTGGGGTGGGTTTGTTCGGGTTTTTTTTGTTTTGTTTTGTTTTTTTTTTTTTCTTTTGTATATTCTGGATAATACTAGATAATACAAATAACTTATCAGTTATCTCCTTCAATTATAATTGGTTGCAAGTTTATCAAGCCGGCAATGTGCACTTGCAGCCCAGAAAGCCAACCGCATCCTGGGCTGCATCAAAAGAAGCACGGCCAGCAGGCCCAGGGAGGGGATTCTGCCCCTCCACTCCGCTCTCGTGAGACCCCACCTGCAGCACTGCATCCAGGCTCTAAAGCCGCCACATAAGAAGGACATGGACCAGTTGGAGTGAGTCCAGAGGAGGCCATGAAGATGATCAGAGGGCTGGAGCACCTCTCCTGTGAGGATAGGCTGAGAGAGTTGGGGTGCTCAGCCCGGAGAAGAGGAGGCTCCGGGGAGACCTTATAGAGGCCTTCTACTACCTAAAGGAGACCTACAGGAAAGATGGGGAGAGACTCTTCAGCAGGGCCTGTTGTGACAGGATGAGGGGTAATGGTTTTAAAATAGATGGAAGTAGATTCAGATTAAGACATTAGGAAAAAAAAAATTAAAATGAGGGTGGCAGAACACTGGCCCATGTTGCCCAGACAGGTGGTGGAAGCCCCATTCCTGGAAACATTCCAGGCCAGGTTGGATGGAGCTCTGAGCAACCTGATCTGGTTGGAGATGTCCCTCCTCCTTGCAGGGAGGTTGAACTAGATGGCCTTTAAAGGGCCCTTCCATGGGGGACTATTCTATGATTCTAAGAAACTACTACAGCCATTTTAAATAACTCAGATTTCTCTTTGGAGCAAAGATAATGCTTTTGAATGTCTCTAGATTATTTCTGTTTACTTTTCTGCACTTGCAATGTTTCTCACATATTGCATTTTTTTAGTCTTCAAAAGGCTAATATTTAAACTCCAGGTAAAGTTACTGACATCTTTTCAGAACCAATTTTATTCATGAATTTGGGCACTTTTGGAAGGCGATCAAGTAAATTAGCTATTCTGGATGCTTACAGTTAGCCAGACCCATCATAATTTTCTCTTTTGATAGAGAGACTAGATGAGCAGGTAGGGTCCCAGAGGAACATGCAGGCCACATCACTGCAGAAGCAGAGCATGCCACTGAAACTCAGAATCCCTGGTGCCATCATTCTCATGGCAGCTCTGAAACTTTTCATTCCTGGCTGCCTTTGTCTTCAAAATTTTAAAGACCTCAGACTTTCCAGAAGATAAATAATGTCACACCTTGCCCCCTCTTCAATGCAGCAGCTATTAGTAACAATGTACTTTAATTGGAGCCCGTGTCATTCAACTTCTGGAAACAATAGACAATTATCTGTGTGCTACACCACCTCGAAAGCAGGATAGGAATTTATCTACTAGAACAAAAGCAATCAGACACAAGCACTGTAATTTACAGAGAGGCAAGTTCAAAGTGCACATGCTCCAAGATGCCAAGAGCAAACTTCCTCCCTGTTTATTCATATCATTGTGCTGCAGCAGATCAGCCTCTGCCAAGATTGGTGAGGCAGTTGTCCCCAGCACAGAGGGAGGTGAGACTGTTTTGCACAGCATCTCCCTGGATGTTTGCTCTGACAATGCCAGATTTGGCAGTGCCTCAGCAAGGAGCAGATGGCTGCCAAGGAGTAGGTCTCCTCTCACCAGCAGGGGACAAGGAGAAGAATATGAGGATATGCTCTGCGCAGGGTGTAGTCAGCCTGCAGAAACCCGTGTTGGAGGGAGTCACATGCTCCAGTCCCGCCACAGGTTTGGGAGGCACAGGCCATCATCCTCACACATCAGCTGGATAAGACACTCACAATCATGCACATGACTGTCTCCCATCCAGGACAGAACTCTTCATCTTTGTCCATGAGATCCCAAAATTTCTTTGTAGACACTTTGGCTACATGCAGCTTGGAACCTATGGGTAGGCTTTTATGCCCTTCAACTGGGAATGTATGCAACAGGCTACTCCTGACTGGGCTCCTAACCCCTACTCAGCCCCTAAAGCTGTCCTGCCTTTTGGAAACATGTCCCCTGGCAGAAAGAGGGCTGCTCTACCACCAGCAGTGACAAATACCAACAAGCTAGCAGCAGGCACGGCCACAGTATGGCCACCCTAATGGGCTACAAGTCCAGAGAGGTTTCAGACCTCAAGCGTTAAGCTGAGAGGTGGATGTGTTACCATGTCCCACAGCCTTGTGCTGAGTCTCCTATCCCCTTGAGAAGAACAAGCCCCATAACCCAGTTTTGACATGGACTTGTGAGGTCCATCACCAACTGAGTGACAGAGGGGCCTGCCCACAGGCAGCTCAGTGACAGGCAGACATTCAGCCTTCAGCCTTTCATTCTTCCAGCATAGACAAAAGGTGCTTGGAAAACACTTTTTGCTCAGCCCTGAGCATATATCCCAGAGATGGTCATGGTTCAAAGCATTTATTTGAAGAAAAACATCTAGCCCTAAGTCCACGACAAAAAAGTACTTGTCCCTTCTCAATCTCTCCTTAAACACACAAGGCTGACCTGTGGCAAAGAGATCCTCCAGCCACCCTGAAATGCCTCCATATGTCCCTGCTTCTTGCAGGGGGGTTGGACTAGATGACCTTTGAAGGTCCCTTCCAACTCTAGCCATTCTATGATTCTATGATTTTATATTCAGTTTGCCTAAGGATTTGGACAAGACCTCTGAGATCTCCTAAGATCCATGTTCATTGTAATCAAAAACTGAAAGGGCAAGTTTTAATGAAGGACTGTAATTAAAAATAGTAAATAAACGAAATCTATGCAGTCCCTGTTCTCTAAAATCCAAGTAAACTGTATCAGAGCAAGAGGGCTTACGTTTCACAGATCTGGAAATATTTCTCATCCTGAATGCCATCTTGAATAGGTACATTCACACTGTAATAGCGACCTTTCCCCAGGCCAACATCTGTTACATCACCGGTGCCTGAAAAACAGAAATACCTCATCGTTAATTATGAGGGAAAGGGGATCAGCAGTAAGATAAACGTGTGGGATGTCTCAGATGACAGCAAAGAGCCAGGACCTTTGGCATGCCAATAAGGAATAATAATATTAACAACAACAACAATAATAAGGAAGAAATTTTTTTTATGATGAAGGTGGTGAAGCACTGGCATGGGTTGCCCATCGAGCTGCTGGATGCCCCATCCCTGGAAACATTCAAGGTCAGGCTGGATGGGGCTCTGAGCAACCTGATCTGGTTGAAGATGTCCCTGCTTCTTGCAGGGGGTTTGGACTGGATGACCTTTAAAGGTCCAACCCAAACCATTCTATGATTCTGTGAATAAAGGAGGGGTTGGATGGACCTGGTTCTTTTCCTCTGCCCAGTTCTGTCATGCAGCTTTCAAGGGCTGCAGGTGGCTGCCCAGCAGTGGCTCTGCTCAGAGCTTAACCACAATCAGAAAGGGGGAAATTGCAAACATGTAGTTCCCTGTTCTTTGCTTCTCCTAGGTCAACAGGAGAGGCAGCAAAACACCTCTGCTGGACAGAAGGGATGGCTGGCACTTGCTTTTGCTCAGGCCTCATCTGTGATACATGAGCCGAATTAGCACAAATCTCAAAAGTTCAACTTGCCTGGGAAAAATCCTGGCGAAAACTTGTGCAGAGAAACAGTCATGACTTTCGAGGTGAAACTAAAGGCATCTTCAACTCCTATCAGAAAAGGGAAGAGAAAAAAAGCTTTCATGCATTGTTCACATAAATGACAGTGTCTAAACACACAAACAAGCGACTTGATAAACACAGGGCAGCAAGCAGAGCAGGAATAGAATGAACAAAGCAGAAAACCAGATGTGGTTCAATAAATCCATCTTTAATCAATGGAGATCCAAATTCAAATGCAGCAAAGGTCACAACTGAAATAAATTTGGCAGGTGCATGCTGATCAGTACTGAATAGATCTCAATACCACAGGTCAGTGCTCACGTTAGCAACACTCGCCTGTACTGCTTGGCTTGCAAGGCTGGGGGAGGGAGCTGAGCAGGGACACCTTGGCCAGAGCTTGGCTCTGATTAGAACCAGAGCTAGTGGGCTCTCTCACTTTTTCTCAGTGCTGCTGCAGTTCAACACGCCTTTTCTTTTCCTTAAAGATATATTAAAATAGGAGGGGTGGAGAGGGAAAAGGAAGTAAGAGTAAACTTAACAGAAACTAAATGCGGGGAAAAATGGAGCAAATGAAAAGCACCATAAAATTTAGAAGAGCAGGAAACATTAAATGGTGTTGAAATAATGTCCCTGAAGGAGACCGTAGTTTCAGCAAGGCCAGGTCTGCCTGTAGTTTTATAGTGTCAAGCCATCTTTGAAAAGCACCATTTACTACTGACTGCTTCCCTCTTGCAATGGTGGCATTAAACAATTAAATGCTGTCAGCAGCTGTTCTGCTGGGATGGGAGACAAGGGACTGGTGAAAGTCCTTGCTGGAGAGCCGCTGGCAGAGGGGATTACTGGAATGAGAATACACTGTTTGTTGCTTTAGGTACAAGACTGTTGCCCAAACCCTCAAGACAGGTCTGATGAGCAGCACAGGGCAAATCCATAAAGCAGGACTAGGCAGAAACGGATTGAGGGAACTTGAATGTACTGAAGAGGCAAAGCCATGGCTGTTGTAGCAGGTAAAGCCCTACTGCCCCTACAAGCCTTGGGGCCTCCCATTCCTCTCCCTGAGTCTGTGTGGCTGTGCTGTCTGGAGCCTGCGCAGGTCCTTACCATCCCCATGATGCAAATCCAAATCGATATAAAGGACACGGTCAAATTTCTGGCGCAGCCGCAGGATCCCCAACACAGCATCATTCAGGTAACAGAAGCCAGAAGCTTCATCTCTGCGAAAATAACATCTGTGATGTTGAACATTGCCAATGCAATCGCCACTGATCTTGGTGTTGTCACTTTTACCTTGCAAGTCTCCACCTCACAGAGGCACAGAGCAGGATGAAGAGCCCAGACAAGGCCCAGCAGCAATCAAGGGATGAGTGAGGAGCAGCTCAAAGCATGGCTGGGAAGTACAAAATACATGACTGCTTGTGCCAATTGCTTCTCAACCCTGGGCCTGCTGGTAGCTGGTAAAGCATCAGCTGGCTCTGCTGCAGAGAGGCCTTGACCCACAGAGGCCTGGCAGGGTACCTCTGACCATTTCACTGTTACACAAATAAAACATTAGCTTTCTGCACCTGATATATTTCAGAGCCACTTGACTCAAATCCACTCTCTGCTGTACCTCCTCTCCCTCTGTGGCAAGAGGACAGGCCTCTGGACAGTCTTGTTTGGCCACTTTTCCAGTGAGTGCCGGACAGGCACAGGCAGACAGCCACTCCATCCCTGCCGGCCAGGTCACGGCTCCCAGAAAGGTCCTGGCAGTGAAAGGCAGGTCAAAGGCAGTTGCAACACTCATCTGCTCTGTTCCAAAGTCTTGGGGTATGAAGGTTAAACCTCCCCCTCAAAGCAACACTCTCCCTCCCCAGGAAAATGCCATACGCAGTCCCTCACAATACAGCTCCCAGGCTCAGCCAGAAGAGAGCCCCAGCAGCTAAACAGAGGACAAATGTTGCATAGAAAGATTTATCCCTGACATACATCAGGAAGTAGCTTCCATATTGCTGGCATCAAAGGAACAAAAAAGTTTCTTAATCCCTGCTCCAGACTCACTTCAAAGTCAAGTTCCCGTCACCACTTGGCAGTAGCCCACATGCACTCTTAGGTCAGCCTTGGAGAGCTGAATTAAACCAAAGCTTTAGACTTTGCAAAAGGACTGTCCAAAGCCCTTTTCCCAAGGCTCAAACTACCCCAGAATGTAAGACGTGCCTCTTGGAATCTTCCTTAACTGTGTTTACAGACTGTACTCCTCCCTGCCTTCCCAGCTCAAAAGGAAGCAAAGTTAACTATGCCATGTCCTGGGCACTCTTTTCACGCTGTAACACACAACTTCTTTCAAACTCGAGGCCAGGCAGAGCAGGACACCAGCTCAGACACAGGCTGACCAAAGTCAGAGCTGCAGCTTAGGGCTAGCACTTGGGATTTCCCCTCCCACAGACTGACATAGCAGAGCTCAGACTGTCACTGCTGGAAGGAAGGGCAGAGCTGGGTCAAGAAAAGGCACTGACTCAGCATCTCATCATCTGCCCCAAAGGCATGCCAGTGAACTGTGAGCTTCAAAAGCCCCAAGTGGCAGTGGTTACCATTCCTGCCTTTACAACCTTGGAAAGTAACTAAGCCAACAGACAGCAGGTCTTTTTTGATAAAAGAACATGTATTTTGCTAGGACACAGGTCCTGGCACCAGGCATCTGCAGTTGGGTGTCAGTCTGGTTGGACCTTCACACTGGAATGGCACCTACTACAGCTACTACCTACCCTGCAGCATCCACGTCACCTCACTGGAGCAACTGGGAAGGCTCCTTTGGGATCACTAAGTATTAAATGCCTTTTTTAAACCGACTTTTTTTCCTTCCCAGAACAGTGCTAATTGCACAGCTCTGTAGCAACAACACTGTTAAAATTTCTTCTGTTACAGACATTTTAAAAACTAGGTAATCAAGATAAAAGAGAATAGAAGATTTTTAAAAAGCCATCCCTCCTATGAGGAGCAAGAGGGCTCAGCTCAGCCAAGCTAAACTCTCTCCTTTCTCAGCAAGCCATAGCTGAACCCACATTCAGCAAAGTGCTGATCAGGAAAAAGGTCCTGATGAGACATTGCCATTGCTGGAGTTTGCACACCACTGTTAGACCTGCAGAGTTTCTCTGCCAGGTCAGAAAAGTCACTGGAGCCAGAGAGAAACCTGCACACTCATGTACAAGTTGTTGGGGTTAGATACGTGGTTCATGCTAATTTCTAGGATCCCCAGGGAAACAGAATGGCACTGCAAAGGCGAGTTAGTTGAGAACAGGGAAGGGTGCTGTCTTGTCTGCATTTGCAGATAGGCCTCATGTTTTGGGAGATGGGGGACACAAGTTAAAATAAAACGTATATTCATGGAAACAAATTATTTTACCACTACAGAATCACAGGATTCGGGGGCGAAATTTTAATTCCTCTCCTGTTGTTCTGGACAATTGTTATTGACATTACAGCTCAGAGCAAACAGCCACCCACAAGGCATGGGGAAAATCAGAGGTCAGTCCTGCACTGTTTCAAATATTTTATTAAGAAATGAAAAAAAAAAAAAAGCCACATAAAACAATTTGGAAAACATTGTCACGTCCCCATTCTCTTTCAAGGGAAGTGGCACCAATCATTTGCTTCTCCACAGCCCTTCTCTATGAACTTTGCAAAATCAATTCTCTCAAACTCCCAGAGATAACCAAGTATTGATGGATGGCAGGACATCCCTGAATATATCTGCCCCAGACCCACACTGCAGTCCATGACAGCACCAGGACGGGGCACTAACCAGCTTACTCTCAGGCCTCTGCCCTACAGAGAAGAAGCAGAGCTTCTTTCTTATCTACCTCCTGCTTTCCCTCATCCCTCTCACATCTTGCTCTCTCTTCCATCATCGCACTCTGAGGGTTCACAGGGAAGCTGGGAGCTAGGAGGCGGGGTTCAGACATCAGGTGAGAAAACACAAGGGAAGAGATTGTTTTCTTACTTCTTTGCATGATGCCACCCTCCAGGCCAGTTAATTGCTACCTTGCACTTGCCGTCCAGCAGGCACTGGGCTGCAGTGATGGTGGCTCCTCCCACGGCTGCCGCATACTCAAAGATCCCTTCAGTAGCCGGACAGTCGTAACCTGCCGGCAAGAGTTCGTGTGTCAGACACAACAGGCCTTTTCCTCTGGGGGAAGCGCATTCTCTTCGTTTTGAGCTCTCTCTCTTTAATTGCTGCTCTAACTTTCTGTTCCAGGCACAATGAAAAAGCCACAGCACAAAACTTTCACAGTAGGTATCAGACTTGAACTCACAGAGCAGATTTAGGGGGCTTAAGTAGGAAAAAAAAATGCAGTGGGTTTGTGTGGCAAGGTTTTTGTAGTGGGGAAGGCTGCAGGGGTTGCTTCTGTGAGAAGACACCAGGAGCTGCACCCATGTTGGACAGAGACGGCTTCAAGACAAACCCACCACTGGCAAAGGCTAAGCCCATCAGCAATGCTAGTAGCGCCTCTGTGATAATATGTTGAAGAAAGGGAAAAAAAACATTGCGCAGCAGCTAGGAGAGATAAGTGAGAACATGTGAGAGCAACAGCTCTGCAGACACCAAGATCAGTGAAGAAGCAGGGGGAGGAGGTGCTCCAGAAGCAGGAGCAGAGATTCCCCCACAGCCCATGGTGAAGACCACAGTAAGGCAGGCTGTCCCACTGCAGCCCACGGTGGAGCAGAGATCCACCTGCAGCCCATGGAGCACTCCACGCCAGAGCAGGTGGACGTGCCCAAAGGAGACTGTGACCCTGTAGGAAGCCCATGCTGGAGCAGGTTTGCTGGCAGGACTTGGGACCCCACGGGAGACCCACGCTGCAGCAATTCTTGAAGAACTGCAGCCTCTGGGAAGGACCCACATTGGAGAAGTTTGTGAAGGACTGCCTCCCATCGGAGTGACTCCAGGCTGGAGCAGAAGAGTGTGAGCAGGAAAGAGCAGCAGAGAACATGTGATGAACTGACCGGAACCCCTGCTCCCCACCGCTCAAGGGGGAGGGAGGTAGAAAAGCTGGGAGTGGAGCTGAGTCTGGGAACAAGGGTGGATGAGGGGGAAGGCGATTTCAGTTTTGTTTTTAATTCTCACTATCCTACTCTGTTATTAATTGGCAATAAACTGAATTAATTTCCCTAAGTCGAGTCTGTTTTGCTCATGACAGTAACTGGTGAGTGATCTCCCTGTCCTTATTTCGACCCATTATTTTTTCCATTGTATTTTCTCCCCTACCCTATTGAGAAGGGGCAGAGAGTGAGGATATTGGTGGGCATTTGGCAGCCAGCCAACGTTAACTCACTACAAAAATTAACAATCAAGATGTTTGCTTGCGCTCAGTTCATTCACAGATGGGTCTTGAACCAACTTCTGATCTGTGTGCC
This sequence comes from Tetrax tetrax, assembly GCA_009806455.1. Classification (NCBI taxonomy): domain Eukaryota; kingdom Metazoa; phylum Chordata; class Aves; order Otidiformes; family Otididae; genus Tetrax; species Tetrax tetrax. The sequence continues at coordinate 46,231 of WHYT01013053.1, forward strand.
TGGCTACCCTGACCCACTGGCCCGATACTAACCTTGCAAAAACACTCTCAGTTCTCTGGCTACGCTACCAGGAAAACCCTAACACGGTCAGTGACGTATCTCCCCTCAAAAACAGACATCCACAAAGGACACAGGCCTAGGTACGCTGCAGGTCTATAGCTAAAATACGATCTTCACCCGTTCCTACAGTAGCCTCCCTGAAGCCGTTCCCCAGCAAGGCATGACCCCAGGGCTGCTCCTCTGCCTGCAGACAGATCAGCTTCAGGAATGTAAAGGGTAGACCTAGGGGAGACTCACGAGATCAGCACAGACTCTGCACCGCTGCCTCGGTGCTGCGTCACTGCTTCTGTTTCTGAGACTGACAGTACCCACAGCCACCTCACCTGCTTTAACTACTGCATTGCTCAGGCTGTCTTAACTCCAGGCAGGCAAGAGCCCTCTGCTCAAGACATAAGCAAAGTCAGCAGGCAAACAGCCCCTGGCTGTAGCTTCAGGCCCGTGTTCACGCGTGCCTTCCACCACAGCAGGCTTGTGGCAGCCAATCTCAGCTCTGTTCCAAGGGCAGCATGTCAGGGCCTTCTGTCCTGCCCAAGATCCTCAAAGCAGCAGAAAAAGGCACTGTCTCCCAGCATGCAAGGGACAGGCTAAGCTGCAGGAAGTAGCTACAGGAAGCTGACAGTACCCTGTGCTGGCAACAGTGAAAACACCTGCCTGACAGGTGATCACTGGCTGACAGGGTTCAGCTGCACTCCATCAAAGAGCATTTCGCTCCGCAAACAGCCCAGCAGCTCACCCCTCTGGCTAATCTCAGCTCCAGTAAAAAGTCCAATCCTGGACTTGATACTCAGTTAACCTCTCGCTGAAGTCACGCGTCCTTACCCAGTCCATACTCCACGGACTCCGGATGGTCATCATCCCCCTCCTCACTGACCTTCTGCAGGTGCTGCAGGTAGGCATCCGTGTGGAAGCTCGCCATCTCCTCCATGGAGGCGACTTTTGGCTTGACTATCCTAGACAGAGAGGAGGAAGGCAGCATGTCAGGACAAGAGGCTCCAGGGTTCAGTTGGAACGCCCAGCTTTAACCTTCTCAGACTAGGAGCCTTCTTTTGGCAGTTACTGTTGAAAAAGAAAACAAAACCCTCTCCTCTTGCACTGGACTGTTGCTTTGAGTGAGAAAGGTGCTCAGCTGAGCTGGAGCAGGCCTTTCCCCCACCTTGCCACTGTCTGCTGTGCCCACTCCAACATGGAACACCTGCAGGTGCTGCCTGCAGTAACCTTTCCACTTTGCTTCAAGTTGTTTTCCTTTTGCACAACCCCGGCTACTCCAACATTCTGATTACAGACAGAAGAAATAACAGAGTGAAAACATCCAGGCCCAGCCCAGTGCTGTGGCAGGACACCAGCCTGCTGGGTCAAGAGCTGAGCAGCACCACCCACATGCTCCTAACTCCACCTGCATGCAAAGCGGAGACTGTCTCTGTCCTCAGTGACTCGCACATCACCTTTCCCAGGTCTGGGTGCTTTGCAACCAGTCTTGCAACATGTTGGAGTCCTCTCCAAACCTCAGATTCTAGGGGCAGATGCAGGCAACGCAGTACAGCTCCATTGCTACTGGAAGAGTGCAAGCTCCCAGCTCTAGGCTAGCCCAAGTGCCAGGCACTTCTCACCCCAAGCCAGGGCAAACAGCCCTTTGAGTCTGTGTCTGTAATGGCACCTGTAGCCATTTCCCAAGCACCCTCTACCAAAATGACCAGAAAGAAAAAAAGTCTTCTAACACCACGTCCTAGCAGGACTTTCTGGCCCTGCTGAACTGGAGCATGGAATTTTTTTAAGATTTTACAATATGCTACATAACAGAGGGTGAGCTAAGCCTTTTTCCCCCCCTTCATATCCCCCAGTGTCAAGAGCCTAATGGGGCAGGAAGGTTCTCACTCTTCTGCCTCAAACCTCATCTTGTCTTCTCTCCTGAACAGGACCAAGACCTCACAAAAAGTCTCCCAAATCAATCACAACACAGCAAAACAACACGGTCTCTCTCAGCACCAGCACTGACCAGTGGATTTGGAGCAGCACCAACAAGGATGGTTTCTATGCCATCACTTCCGCTCAGAGCCATGAGAGCAGTGGGTGACAGTGTGCTCTAGGAGAGAGCACAAGGCAATCTGTACTCCATCAGACCAGGAAGGTCTGATAAATTACACCTGCCATAATTACCATAATCTTGTCCATTTAACAAAATAAGCAGATGTTCCTTAGATCCTAAAAATACACACTGCATGAGATCCTATAAGCATATTGCCAGCAGACACAGTGCAAGACCTATGGTTACTCAGTATCTTCCAAACCTTAGCAGAGAATACAATATTCTCTCCACAGAAAACAGAAGCACTTACTTCATCTGGTCAAGTAAGGAATACGCTTCAATCAACGAATGCACCATGCTGGCCTGAAAAAAAGAATAAGACCATGAGAGCAGCTCTAATGCAGAAGACAGAAGCACTGCAACCAGGGGGTAAATGACTTTCAACAGGAGTGCAACTGTGATTTCTCCCAGCGGCACAGCTAAGCTGGCACCAGCCTGAGCTGGGTCCCTAGACAGTCTCCCCCACGGAGGGTGTGCAGAACAACAGAGTGTGTGTGTGTGGACTTCCTTGAGAGTCCGGAAAAGACACAGCAGGGCACAGCTTCTCGGTGGGGGGCGCGGCGCCCGGGAAGTGCCACCTCCGCGTCCCAGGCACCCGCTGCCACCCTGCCAGAGGCGGTGCGGGGTGAGAGATGGGCTCTCCCTCTGACCTCACATTCCCCTCCCCAGGGCCGGGACTGCCCTCCCACCGCTGCCCCTTCCCCCTGGCTCCCCGCGCCCTCCCGCTGTCCTAGGTGTCGGCAGCCTCCCCAAAGCCCCCGGATTTCACAGCAGCCTCCCTGGGGTCCCCTCCGACCGCAGGCCTCACCACTGCGTTCCCAACGCCCCCGCGCCGGGGTCCCACAGGGCCCATTAACCCCGCCCCGCCAGCCCACCGGCGCGGCGCTGACCCGCTTGGGCACTTTGCAGAGGGAGTCGCAGAGGGCCACGTACTCCGGGCTGTACACGTAGACCGGCGCCGCCGCCATCACGGACGCCACGCCGGGCCTCCCGGCGCTGCGGGCCGCCCCCGGGACCGGTAGTTCCGGCCGCGGGGCACGCCGGGAGGGGAGGGGCGCTCCGCCCCGAGGCATGCCGGGAGCTGTAGGCCCTCTCCTCAGCAGCAGGCT
>WHYT01013053.1:62159-111217 GCA_009806455.1 Tetrax tetrax
GCCCAGCCCGGTCGGGTGAGAACAGGCCGCACACTCGCGTTAGAGACATTTTATTGGGGGCCCGCACCCGACGCAGCTCGAGGTGGTGTTTTTTTTTCTTTAAAAACATAATTATTGTCGTTAAAAATGGCCTACATGCGCGTACCCACCCTGTGACAGGAGGCCTCCTGTGCAGCCCCGTGCCCTGCTCCCCAAAGGGGCCCCATAACGTGACCAACGCTTTCCGCTGTGGCTCCCTGGGCTCAGCCTGAGCCCCGCTGACTCCCAAAGGCAGCTTCCTCGTGGTTTTCTCAGGCAGAGCAGAAGTTGAGCTGGGGCTTATAACCTCTTCAAGCCTCCTCTGCCTGGGGCAGGGTTTACCAGGTGTGGAAGGATCAGTGTGCAACCAGTACCGAATAACTGCTACCATCAGGAAGAGGCCCTGAGAGACAACTCTCAAGCCCGGTTTTAAGGCCAAACAAACCCAGAGATCAGAAAACACGGGAAAATATAATTCAGGTAATATGGGAGGCCAGGCAATGGGCGATACACACGATGGTCCATCTACACCAAAGGTGTTTCTAAGTTCAGAAAGGCCTACCCCCTGTATCTCAACCATCTCCATGAGGAAGAAAAGACAGGTTCACAATACACAGGGGCCTCCTCTTATGGAAGTGTGCTGCCTCCCTGGGGCCCAGGTTAAAGACAGCACTAGGAAACTTCCTAGCCTGGTATGGCCCTCAGATTATTACCCATTACTGCTCTTCCATGTAAGTGGCAATTAAGCGTAGCTCAAGGGCAATCAAGACACTTCAAGGCCTTAGGACAGTTGGTAAGGGAATCTGGAGTACAGTTTTTTTCCTCTCTCCTTCCAGTTGCAGGCAGCAACTGTGGAAGAAACAGATGGGCCCAGTCTAATGGCTCCATGGCTGGTGTCACTGCCACAATTTTGGGGTTTTGAATAATGGGATGGTCTACAGGGCACCAGGCCTGCTGGCATCAGACAGGATTCACCTTTCTCAAAGTGGGAAGTGTCTTTGCTCATGAGCTAGCAGGGTCATTGACAGAGCTTTAAACTAGACTTGAAGAGGGAAGAGATAATATCAGGCTTGCCTGTGACAAGCTGTGGGATGACATGCTAAGGTTAGAATGTTAGCGAGGATCCTCAGCCTGTTGCTCTGAAACGTGCTGGATACACTGCAGCACACATAGAGGTCTTACATAAATGAGCCAGGTGCTTCTGAGGTAAGAGAAGCCAAGAGGGAAACACCAGTGAAATACATCAAAGGAACTAGGGATGTTCCTCTAAGAAGGTGACACGGCTGACAGCCCAGCTGAAGTGCCTCTACACCAATGCACACAGCATGGGCAACAAACAGGAGGAGCTGGAAGCCACCGTGCTGCTAGAAAGCTACGTCCTAGTTGCCATTACTGAAACTTAGTGGGACAAATCCCACTATGCGAGCGCGGCTAATGATGGCTACAGCTTGTTCAGAGGGAGAGGGGAGGAAGGAGGGGTGGAGGGGTTGCCCTCTATGTCAATAAATTGATAGATTGTAAAGAGCTGTCTGAAGAATAGCCACAAGCAGGTTGAAAGCTTACAGGTACGAATTTGAGACCAAGGCAACAAAGGAAGCTTGATGGCTGGTGTCTACTACAGGCTGCCCGATCATGGGAGCCTATCAATGAAGCCTTCTTACTCCAGCTACAGGAGGCATTGCACTCACAGGCTCCTGTCCTGTTGGGGGTCTTCAACCACCCCAACATCTGCTGGAAAAGTAGCACAACGAGCTGTAGGCAATCCAGAACACTCCTGGAACACATCAGATAACTTCTTAAGCCAGGTAGTAGAGAGCCCTATCAGAGGGGATGCCATACTGGACATGATCATCACCAATGCAAGTGAGCTAATCGGTGACATCAAGACTGGAAGCACCCTGGGCTGCAGGGATCATGCGATGGTGGAATTCACAGCTCAGAGAGATATGGGTCAGGCAAAGAGTAAAGTCAGCACCCTGAATTTTAAGAAAGTAAACTGGCAGTTATTTAATGAGTTAAGTCAATAGGACCCCCTGAGAAACCGCCCTCAGGGACAAAGAAGCAGAACAGAGCTGGCAAATGCTTTCCACAGAGTGCAAGAGCTCTCAGTCTCCAGGTGTAAGAAATCAGGAAAAGAAGGCAAGAGACTGATATGGCTGAGTCAAGACCAGCTGATCAAACTAAAGGGCAAGAAGAAAATACATAGGCAGTGGAACCAGGGACAGGTATCCTGGGAAGAGTACAGGGACACTGCCTGGTTGTGTAGGGATTGGGTCAGGAAGGTCAAGGCATGTCTGGAGCTGAACATGACAAAGGGATGCTAAGAATAAGAAGGTATTCTACAGGTATGCCATCCAGAAAAGGAAGGTCAAAGAAAGCATACCCGCTCTGATGAGCGAGACTGGCAAATTGCTAACAATGGATGAGGAGAAGGCTGAGATACTGAAGAACTTTTTTTCCTCAGTCTTCACTGGCAACCTCTCTTCCCACATCTCTTGAGTAGATGGGTTGCAAGACACGGACTGGGGGAGCAAAGTCCATCCCACTGTGAAAGATCAGGTTCATGACCACTGAGGAAGTCTATGGGACCTGACAATATGCATCCCACAGCCCTGGGGGAAATGGCTGATGTAGTTGCCATGCCACTCTTCATATTTGAAAAGTCATGGCAGTCACGTGAAGTCTGTGGTGACTGGAAAAAGGAAAACATTACACTCATTTTCTGAAAGGGTAGAAAGGAGGACCCTGGGAACTACCAAGCTGTCAGCCTCCCCTCTGTGCCTCAGATGATCATGGAACAGATCCTCCTAGAAGCTATGCTAAGGCACATGGAGGACAGGGAGGTGATTCGAGATAGCCAGCATGGCTTCTCCGAGGAGGAGTCTTGCCTGACCAGTCTAGTGGCTTTCTATGACGGAGTGACTACTTCAGTGAACAAGGAAGAGCTACAGATGTCATCTGTCTGGACTTCTGTAAGGCATTTGACATGGTCACCCACAACATCCTTCTCTCTAAATTGGAGAGATGTGAGCTTGATGGCTGGACTGTTCAGTGGATGAGGAATTGGTTGGATCGTCGCACCCCCCCAGAGGGTAGTGGTCAGCAGCTCAGTGTCCTGGTGGAGGTCGATGGCAAGTGGTGTCCCTCAGGGGTCCATATTGGAACCAGTACTCTTTAATATCTTCATCAATGATGTGGACAGTGAGATTGACTGCACCCTCAACAAGTTTGCAGATTACACCAAGCTGAGTGGTGCGGTCAACAGGCCTGAGGGATAGGATGCTATCCAGAGGGATTTGGACAAGCTCAAGAAATGGGCCCATGTGAACCTCATGGGGTTCAACAAGGCCAAGGGCATGGTCCTGCCCCCGGGTCAGGGCAACCCCCAGTATCAAGGTGGGGGGATGAAGTGATTGAGAGCAGCTGTGCAGAGAAAGACTTAGAGGTACTGGTGGATGAAAAATCAGACACGAGCCAGCAATGTGTGCTCGTAGCCGAGAAAGCCAACTATGTCCTGGGTGCAGCACCAGCAGTGTGGCCTGCAGGTTGAGGGAGGGGATTTCTGCTCTTCTGCTCCGCTCTGGTGAGACTCCCCCCAGAGCACTGCATCCAGCTCTGGGGTTTCCAGCTCAAGAAGGGCATGGACCAGCTGGAGCGAGTCCAGAGGTGGCCACAGAAATGGTCTGAGAACTGGAACCCATCTGCTAGGAAGAAAGGCTGAGAGAGCTGGGGTTGTTCAGCCTGGAGAAGAGAAAGCTCCAGAGAGACCTTACTGCAGCCTTTCAGTACTTAAAAGAAGCTTATGAGAAAGACGGCAACAAGCTTTTTAGCAAGGCTTGTTGCAATAGGACAAGGGGTAATGGTTTTAAACTAAAAGAGGGTAGATTTAGAGTGGATGTAAGAAATTTTTAACAATGAGGGTAGTGAAACACTGGCCCAGGTTGCCCCGAGCAGTGGCAGATGCCCCATCCCTGAAAACATCGAAGGTCAGGCTGGATGGGGCTCTGAGCAACCTGATCTGGTTGGAGATGTTCCTGCTCATTGCAGGGGTCTATACTAGATGACCTTTAAAGATCCCTTCCAACCCAAATTATTCTATAACTCCACTCTCCCCACCGCTTTGTGGTGTGTATGCCTGATCCCCATCAGTCCAGCCACACTATCCTGTGTGGGGTTTGACCTGCAGGATAGAGTGGAGCTGGGACTCACCCTAAAGTCACCACCTCTCCCCCGTGCAAGGCTGTGGGAGCTGGAGCAGAGGCCAGAGCTGAGCACTAAGAGCACATCTGTGATGGCACATCTAATGCCGAGCCAAGCACCCAGCTCAGAGCTGCTTCACAGGGCAGGTATGAACTTGGGAACCTGCGAGTTGGCCACCATTAGCAACACTGCGAAGGACAGCGCGGACAGCACAGAGGGGCTGCCACCAGCATCCTGCAGCCAGTCAGAAGCCCTGTCCTCACAGCTTGGTAGTAACAGGGATCTGTTACCACCTTGGGATGCTCCTGGCTCCCACAGCCTTCCTAGCTCTGCACACAGGAGGGGGCTACAATGGACTGCCTACTTCCAAGCAGCACAGCTGTGGCTGGGCTGAACCATTTTGATTTTGGGTGTGCTGGGAGAGAGGCTGAGGCAGCATCCCCTATTCCTCTAACAAAGCTTTTCCACCAGCAGCAGGAAGAGCAAGAGCTCCAGCCTACACTAGTATAAACCCTGAAGGTTTGGAATAAAAAGCAGCACAGAACAGGTTAAAAACCTCAAATCTACTGGAGGCACAGAGAACGTGAGCTGGACTGGGAGCGCTGCAGTGCCGAGCACACACACCTGGTGATGGGGGCCCTTTCCATCCCCCTCAAACACAGGCCCCTCTAGGGGTGATGGCCCTGGAGGAGCCGTGCAGGCAGACACTTTAACACAAGCAGGGTTCAAAGCTAAGCTTTTTCCTGACAGCCCTGGCTCCCCAGGCTGCATGCAGGCACAGGTCAGCTTAGCACACGTACCTCCTGCGGAGGTCCGCAGGAGAGCTGCTCACCCACTGAGAGGTTAGGACTGGGAGGAGAGATGGCCACACAGATTGCCTGCAAACTAGCCTAATGCCCACCTTTAAAAGCTGTATGAAACAACCCTCCCATGGCATCTGCAACCCAGGGAGAGGAGCTGCAAGAGCTACTGCATGGAGCAGCCATCGGTGGGCAGGAAGTCATACACATACATGGCCACCGACTTGGACAGGTAGGTCATGGTGCCGAACCGACCACTCGGTGCGCTGTCATACAGCAGGCTGCAGATGCCCGTTGTAGGATCCCTCTCCAACATGTGGTCATCAGCGCCCAGGGCTTTCTGGATTTTGGACAGGGAAGGAGAAAGACAGCATTAGGAATAAGGGCAGCCCCCTCACCAGCTTCCACCCCAGGCATCCTCTGTTGCACTCCCAGTGTGACACATTAGTGGTGACCAGTGGGAGGAGGACACTACAGCTTTGCTGTGCCTCATGAACACAATGGGGACAAAAGGCGGAACACTCCAGGTGGGTGAACCCTGCGTAGCTGTGGGCCAGCAGCTCTGGGTGCAGGCCATGGCCCCTGTGTGAGGCCTGGCCCCTACCTGCTCCTCATAGAAGAGGTCGTTGGCCGTGTGCAAGATCTTTTCCACAGCTATGATGCTACCAATGGTGTGCACCTCCATGTCCACCAGCATTGTGAGCACTAAGATAGCCTCCACCAGCAGCTGCCTGTACTCTGGCTGGGGCACACGATTGAGGACTGACTCCACATGCACAGCAAACTTAATTTCCCCTGGGGTCATCTGTGAGGAGGGAGAAAGAAATACACCTAGAGCACTGTATTGCCAGCACAAGTTCTGAGCTATGCTGGGCACTCGCCCAGAGCAGCCCAGCACCTAACACCCAGCCACTTGCCCCGTTTCCCCTTCACATAAACCTCCTACCTCTCTGGTTGTTGAAGAGGGGAGAACAAAGCCCTCCACAGAGAGGCCATGACACTGCAGAACAAGGAGAGACCATGGTTATGGCCTGGAGAAGCACTGTGCTAAGACATGTAGGTCCAGCTCACTAACTCACTCCTACTTGAACACTGGTGCATGCTGCACACACACCCCAGCTCCACCTCCTGACTCTTTGCAGGGCACCACTCCTCTCCCATCAGTTCGGGATCAGCTGGAGCCCTTCTACACACAGCAGGAGGCTCTGTTCCCTGGCTTGCCATGCTGTGGATGAGCTGTGCTTGGAGATGCTTCAGCTGTGGCTTCAGCCCTGTCTGGCTAATATATAAAGCACCCAAGCAGACCTAGCCCCCATCTGCAAGGGTCAGTACGGTATGTGGTAGGTCTTGCCTGCCTACAGGGCAGCTCTAGGTCTTCCCCAGCTTTCCAGGGCCAACTGCAGGCCTTGTCCATGAAGCATGTATCTACATAACACTGGGGACCAGCCCCAGGTGCCTATGTCCCCTGGCTAGGCTAGTGCCTGGGACCACAGGCTCACATGCATGGAGAGGAGCCAGCCAGACATCCAGCTCACCTTCTGCAGGATCTTCCAGACTTTCTGGTAGAAGCCCACAGGGACACGGTTGAGGGCCCCATCCAGCCGCCGTCTCCGCTGCCACTGGCCCTGGCGGCTGTCCTTACTGCCCTGGTCTTCCAGCATGCTTGAAAAGGAGCCCTTGCCCAGCAGCTCTGAGTGCCCAGCGGACTGGGCAGACAAAACAAGGACCATAGAGATGCTGCAAAGTTAAACACCCCACAAGAACACAGCCCGCTGCTGCCCAAGAGTTTGTGCTCATGCAGCCTGGTTTCCACGGCAGAGCTGCCACCGCCCGCCCCCAGCAAAGCCCACTCTGCAACCCCTGCTCCCTGTAGCACCTCCCAGAGCACAGCTCCTTTCTGCAGCCACAAACAGGACAGATACCACGCATGCAGCCAACAAACACAGGTTACCAGAGAAGATTTCAGGTCAGCATCTCCAGACTGCAAACTGAGGGGCTGAAGGAGGAAGGGAAAGACAAAAATCAGACTGTGCTGGAGCAGGACAGCCATCACAGCAAGCAGAGCAGCAGCAGCACAGATCAAGCTCAGGTCATGGGGCAGTTATCCCAGGAGCTGTGGTTAGCTGGAGATTAACAAGTAATTTCCAAAGGCAAGCTGTGGAAGGTCTCACGTTTGCATCAGAGGCGAAGGACTGTGCCAGGGCATGGAGCAGCTGCTGTGGCAGCAGCAGGCTCGTGGCAGCCAGCACACAGGAGCGGGGCTGCTACTGCTCTGTTGGCTGCTGGCATGGTCAGGGATTTAGTCTCAGGCAGACTGGAGGGCCAGCAGCAAGGTCACTGCCCATGGATGACCCTCCTCACTACATAGGTGGTCCCTCCGTGATGCCAGGTTTCACACTGCAGCAGTTTGGCCATAAGCGTGCTGCATCAGCCTGGTCCCTGCAGGCCTCATCTCTTTGAGGACAGGACCCTTCCTAGAACTCAGGACTCCTCCTGGACACATGCCAGGCACCAGAGGAGGTCCTTGTCATTTGTAACTGGACAGGAGCCTTTTCCCCTAGAGAAGAAATAGCTGAGGAGGCTACAGGCAGGAACCAGTGATCACCAGTGGACTGTCCAGCAAGGCCACTGCTGGTCATGACACTGGAAACATCATGCAACCTTGCTCAGCAAGTTTTTGTGGGTATAATAGAATCTATTTGGCCATAGCAGCTACGGAGCACAGCTCCCAGCCAGTTGTAATGTCAATACACCCATGGGTTTGAGAAACCTTCCCTGCCAGTCCCAACATGTCAGGTCCCACTCAAAGGGGATCTCCCTGAAGGCTGTGGGGCAGGACCAGCCCTGGGCCCCCACAGCATGTTAAGCCATGCTGACCTCTTCCCAGGGAGCCAGCGTCCTTCACCTGTCCTAAACAGAGCAACCCTGAGCCTGCCAAGGGGAAGCCAGCTCATTGCTGCAGCAGCTCCCTCAGCAGGTTTGTTTAGGAAAGCTCATTAACTCATGCATGCTTGGAAGCTGCCCTGCTGTGTAGCATGAGGGACAAAAGCTGAGGCTGCAGGAGGACCAAGATGGTTTCACCTTGCTCCCAGTCAGAGACTGCCTACGTTTATCCAATTGCTGCAAGAGAAGAAGGAAATTGAATTTTCTGCTGCTGGAAGAGGCCCACCAGGACACCAGTCACACCTAGGACACTGCATGGTCCTCCCCTCCCCTGCACCTTCTCTGCACTCCTGTGTTCCCCCGCTACTGCACTGCCAGAACAACCCCCACTAATAGATTTACCCCAGTTCTTCCCCCCAGGGCAGGACTGGAGACAAAAGGAGCTCCAGGAAGTGGTTGTAAGCTCTCTGAAGCTCAGGAGCAAGCTCCTTGCTGCTCTCCCATCAATCCTGTCTGTCCTGTAGCTGCTTGTCACCCACAAAACCTGGCAGGGGCAGCCCGCACCATCTACCCTCACCTGTTTGATCTTGCTTTTCAGCCTGACGATGCCAGCACGCTCAGGCTTAGTGGCCCCAACAGCCCCCACTTCACAGATGGAGATAGCGGTGGTGAGCGATGAGTCAACCGATCGCACTGGAGGGGAACAGAGGTCTAGAGTGGATACCATGCACGAACATCTGTCACTGCTTGGGCACTAGTACCTCTGCACACCCTTGCCCTCTATCCCAACCAGCACCAGAGATCCATGAGCACAGCACAGAACTGCTTCAATTCAAGCCTGACCAGGCCAAGTGCCAAACTAAGCAAAGCTCCAATCGCCACAGGACTCCGGCTCGATCCCTGAAGTCGGCTCAGCACCACCCTCCTGAAAAGTGTGGCTTCTTGCTGGACCACTGCAGTGCAGAAGCAGCTGTGCTGAACATGCAGGAGGACAGGGACATCCCCCACAGGTGGGAAGAGCTGGAGCTGGCCACACTCTGAGTTGGGACCCAGCTTTGCCCAGAGATGCTCTGACAACCCTGCTGAGAGACTCACCACTCCTTTCCACCCCAAACTCCTTGCCAGACAGGATGTGGTAGAGTAGGCTCTTCATGTCTGATGGGCTGAGATTCATCAGGTTCTCAGTGGCTTCTCCAGCTGGAGAGAACAGAGTTAGGATGCTGTACTCTTGCTTCACAGCCCTCCTGGGACATTCCTACCCTGTACCTGATTCTGCCTACAGGAGAAGTGCTAGGTACAGGAGCTCATCCTCCAAGGACATACACTAACTCCAGGTGTTGCCTGCAACAGGGACTCTTCCTCATGCCAGCCCAACACATACTTGAACAGAGACCTCAATGAAATCACTCACCGGTGCTGCCTGAGAACAGTCTCAGCTGCAGACCTTGGCACTTTCACACAGGATCTCATCCTGGTGCTGAGCTGCCCATTTTTAACAGCACTTCTCCTTCCTAGCTGACAGGGCCCCCAGCACCAGAGCACCCACCCCAGCCGGAGTGCCATCCCTACTGCACGTACCTGAGCAGTGCAGGGAGTGCGCCAGCTCCGTTGCCATCACCTGGATGATGAGCCCAATGCGGATGCGGAACATCTCAGCGAAGAGTGCGGGCTGTGTGCGCATATACATGGCCAAGTACACCATGATCTCCTGGAGGGGAAGAGGCATATCACCCCACTGCTGCTCACCAGGGCAGACATCCAGCTGTGGGGTCCCCTGCCACTCTAGTCCCTCACCTGGGTGAGTATGGACACACTGAGGTTCTTCTCACTGGCTTCATCAATGAGGCGAACGAGCTCCTCGTAGGGGATCGGGCTGGGGAGGTGAGAGTAGGTGAGAGGCAGCAGAGCAAGCCCTGGATCCCTCCTGGTCTGTACAGCCCAGAGAGGAGAGATAGAGGATAGGGACAGCCACCCAGAGCCACTCCTGCCCACGGACTCCAGAGCAGCAGGCTCACAACCAGCCCCAGACTAGCATGTGAGGAAAGGGAGAGGTGCGACACTCACGCAGAGATCGTCTTCTCACGTGGCTCCGGGGGTAGCCCCACTGTCAAGTGCTTCTGGTGAGACAGGAGGTCAGTGCAAGCCTAGGGACAGAGAGTGTCACCCCAACAGCTAAGGGTTTGGGGCCTCAGCACAAGGCAGAAGGAAACAGAGCTGATGCAGCCACAGTTCGCCTGCCCACTCTGCTGCTTCCTCCCCGACAGACTCCAGCCCACTAGAGGCCAGCTGCATAGTTGTTACCTCATCCAGCGCTTCCACTTTCTTCTTGAGGATGCCAGAAATGTAGCGGATCAAGGCCCACTGGCGTGTGTCCCCCACCCGCACATACAGCTCAGTGAGGAGCTCCTTGACAGTGGGGCCAGGCTCGCTATCAAGTCCCGTGTGCCACTCAGGCCCCCTGCAGTAAAGGAAACGCCAGATTATAGCCAGCAATTTGCCCTGCAGCAGCTCCCTGGCAGCTCCCAGGCTTTGCAGGTTGGGACGCATGCGCAGCTGCACCAGTGCTCTCTCCTCAGTGAGCCAGCAGGACTTGGAGCTCATCGTACTTGAGGATGTGGAGCATGTAGAGGATGTCAGCTTGCTCCTGCAGTGTAGGGCAGATGCGCAGCTGGTCCACCAGTGCCCTGCAGTCCACGTTGCCATCCTCATCACGGGGCAGGTTCATCTCTGCATAGAGTGCGTGGCTCTGTGTGGAAGGGAAACCCACCCGCCTGGTTAGCATTGCCAGTACCCCACATGAAGTGCAGTCTGGATATGGAGCCAAGGCCAGTCAACCATGGATATTCCCCCTCACCAAACACCAAGCCTTCCCCATGGAGCCCCACAAAGAACCCCTGGCTTCAAGCTGAAGAGATAGCACTGCTCAGCCAGTCCAGGAGGTACAGGACTCACCTTGCCATCCACGTCATGCTGATGCGGTGAACTCAGCAGCTTGACCGACTGCTGGGACGCTTGGAATATCTTGCTGGGTACATACATCCCAACATCTAAAAGAAAGCTGAGGTTGCTGCAGGCACTTCTCAACCCCAGCCACCACTCCTGTGCCCCAAGTCACCTCACACCTGACACTCTGCTCCCCCAGCAGCCCCTGCAGAGAAGTCCAGCCCCCGCCCACTGGGTTCGACGAATGCCATGGGGAGCTGCCATCCCTTATCATTCAGCAGTTTCCACAAGGACTGCACAGGCACCAACTTCAAGATACTTCATGACCAGGACTAACATGATGGACATAATGTACCTTTGCCCAGGAAAAGGCTGGGTTGCTCCATAGTCTGTGAGGCCCCCAGCATCGCACAGCTGGGAAAGCTCCTCAAGTACCTCAGCCTCATCCCTGGACTTGAATGAAGGTGCTGAGCATGCTGAAGTTACTCACTCTGGACATGAAGGTCCTTGGCCTTGGATGCCAGGGACATGAGGTCACGGGTGGTGTGGACAGCAGCCCTGAAGCGGCTCAGTCCTCCTCGCTGGGCGGTGGGAGGGAGGTTTGACTGGGGAATTGTGCGCTGCAGTAAGTGGTCCAAGTACTGAGCAACCTCGTCATACGTGTCTGCTGGAAGGGCAGGCAGAAGAGGAGCGGTTCAGCCACTGTGTGCCAGTGTACCTCTAGACCCTAGAATGTTCCCTAGCTGTGCCTTGGCATGGGTAAAGCTTTGCTTGCTGCACAGAGACAACGTGAGACTGGTGCTGGAAGGCAGATGGACAGTGCCAGCAGCCAGGGTCACAAAGCACAGCAACTGCAGCATCCCTGTTCTTGCATTACTCCGCTGCCTGGGACACTGGCTGCCAGCTGGGGTCAAACTGGGGCTCCCTTCAAGTCCCATCTGGACAAAGGAAGTGATAGAGCTGCAGCATGTCTGGTCCAAGCCTGTGCAAGGACAGCAGGGTCTACTCAAACTCTGTGGTGAAACCCTCACGCTTTGTCTCTCTGGCACAACCAGGGGCAGCCTGCCCAGAGACCACTTCGGAGCACCGCAGCACAGCAAAGTCCTCATCCAAGCAGGACTCCAGCATAGGAGCAAGGCAGGGTGGGTTTTGCAGCAGTTATTTCTAATTACAAATTACCAGTTACATCTAATGAGGAGTTAGAGGAGGAGTTACGGCTTCTACCTTGCTCTTTGCCCAGCCTCCAGCAGCTGCCATTGCTCCCAAGCCACATTGAGAATGCCAGAGCCACCACTTGCTAACTCTGGCATGGAGGGGAGTGCTCAGAGGCCACATCTCTGCTCAGCTGGGAGATAACAGTGCTCCACAGCAGTGGAGGGGATGCCCTGGAGGTGAGATGCCCCATGCCAAGGCAATGCAATACAAGACAGAGTTGTTGATGCACTTCCAGCCAGTGGGCCAGGGCAAAGCCTTGTTGCTCTCCAGCTGGCAGACAAGCTCCGTGGTGTGTCTGCCCCAGGAGGTGAGCTGCAGACTGAATCTGCACAGCATCCCCTTTCCACACCTGGTGAGGATGCCTCATGCCAGGGCCTGAAGGCACAGCTGGAGGAGTCCCCCAGACATCAGGCTTGAGAACATAATCCTCCCTGGCTGCAGCATCTGATCACAGCAAAAACTTTTAAACTGGACATCTTCTAAGTGCTGTAGAGAGGTCAGGCAGGCCCTGTCTCCCACTGGGGCTTGGGGGAATCAGATACCTTGGAGAAGCTTGGGTGCAGCCTGCAAGGAGACCGCGGGCAAAGCAAAAGGACAGCAACAGAACTAAGTATTCAATCACAGCAGTGCAAACATTGGCTACAGGAACACCAGAGGCAGACTGATGGGAAGGCTGGGAAGACAACAAGCACTAGGTGACACCGGAGGAGGATGTACCCAGGCCTGCTTGCAAGGGCTACAGCAAAACTTGCACCCCATCATGGTCTCAGGACAAGGTGGGTCCATCATGCTATGATGGGCTAAGGCCCTCTCGGGCACCCAATCCACAGCAGCAAGGCCTCAGTTTGGCACCCACTGGAGCAGCTCTGCCCAGGAAGGGTCAAAGGCTTTGGGAAAACAACACTCAGAGATCGTTTGGGGACACAGTGGCTCTTCCCCACCATCCTGGGCACTGCACCATCACTTTCTGCACCATCACTTGTGCACCAAAGATCCTCAGCCAATCTCCTGAGCAGAGGCAGGTTGCTGAGCCTTTGTCTCTTCCTCATGCAATAGCCTACAAAGGTCAGAGTGGCTTGTTCCAGAGCATCCTCCATGCTCTCCACATTCACCAGCCTCAGCCCCATCTGGCTGGGAAACCCCCTGGGTGAGAGGGCTAAAACAGCTGCATCAATTCACCCAGTTCCCACCCCACTGGTGTCACCATGAATGTCACCCAAAGTTAATTGATGGAGGGTCAGATGTGAACAGAAACATGGTGAAAACCCAAGCATATGAAGAATACTGTGGTGGACACTGGCAGGGAGGTCGGGTGTTACAGGTTTACAGGTGAGTTTGGCATTTGCCACACCACAGCAGCAACTGGCCTGTTTCCCCCTTACCATCCTCTGCTATCTGCAAGCCATGCAGCCACTCCTCGGCGTCTAGCTCCTCAAAGCTGTCAATGCTGAGCTTGTAACTCTTGGCAAAGACCTTACCCTCTGGCCCAGGGTCCATAAAGCTGAGGTGCGTTCGGCACGACGTTGTCAGGAACTCCGACAACTTACCCGTCTGGATCCTGGGCGAGAGGAGGGGAGGTCACACAGATGAAGGGGGAGGCAATACCCTTGGCTTTGCCTCATGGACCCAGAGCAGGCCCTTCATCAGGAAGAGATGCATTTGCCCAGGAGCATACACGCGCCCCAGTGCCTACTTTAGCTGCCTGTGATTCCTCCAGCCACAGGTGGGCATGGAAGGGCTGCCCAAAAGCTGTTAGAGGGATCCTGCAGCCATGGGTTTAATGACATGAAGAGGTACATCCTCTTTTGCATCTCCTCTGCTGGACTGTAGCCCTGGGGTGCACTTACAGCCTAGCACACCCCAGCCAGCCTAGCACACTCCAATGTATCCTCCACAGCTTGTTCCCCAACAGCCAATGCTCAGGCCCAGCAGGTACCCTCATAACCAGGCTCTCAGAGGCCACCAGCCCTCACCCCTCCTGCACCCCTGGAAGCTGCGCTCACCTTGCGCCACCGAAATACCCGTCCTGCAGCTTCCGCAGTGTTGCCAGCACCGTGGGATGCACGCTGCTGCCTGTTTCATCTGTTGGGGACAGAGGCACAGTCAGTCAACTCTCCTGCTCAAAAAGGCTCCCCGAAGTTAATACAGAGCCAGGTGGGCATTCAGACATGCAAAGCACCAGCATGGGCATCAGCTAGACTTTTGCTTTGGGGTACACAGCCAGGCTGTGGCACCAAAAGCACCACCCAAAAAGGGAAATTCAGGACTCTACAGGCTGGATTCCAGGAAAGCCAGGCCAAGACGCACTCCAGGCTCCTGAGATTTTACCTTGGGCTGAAGCCAACAGTACCACACACCAGCACCCCAACAACTCCCAGCTTTGTCTCGGGCTTTCACATGAGGCAGTGGAGGGGGTACTGCTGTCAGAGGCAGAAAACACCACAACAAAGGGCCCGGTAAAGACACTAAGGGGATTTCAAGAACACAAGGAGAGTCAAAAAGGCCTCAAAGCAGAACAGAGTCCCTTCCTTGCACCAGGTTCATGGGGAAGCTGTGAGCTGCTCCAGAGAAGCCAGTTTTGTTCTGCACAATTGCACAGCTCTTTGCTCCTTCTGATTTGCCCTTTTCTTCTCCCTGTTGTCTAGGAAACCCTTTAGCAGATGGTTAGTCTTATTGAAGAGTCAAGGTGCAGAAAGAGCCCCAAGAACACTTTTACAGGGGGATTATTTTGTTGGTCTTGCTCCCAAAAGGCCTCTCAACAAGCCTAGCTCTCCGGAGACTGAATACCTCTGTGCCAGTAAACATCACTTGAGATGCAGGCACTTGGGTGGTGCTTGGCAGGCAGTCCTGCTAGCTGCCAGGACAGCTGCCAACTCCGCGTGGCTCCTTTGAGCAGTAAGCTCTTCACAGGACGCTACTAGCTGTTCCAGCCCCATCATGTCCCCATTACTGAGACGGTCCCACATTTTCCACCCCCTGTGTCTTCCACTCCCTCCCACAGAGGCTGCCTCCCAGTGCTGCTCCAGCCAAACCCCTTGCGAGGTCAGAGGATCTATACCAAGCATGGTGTGGGAAATAGGGAAGGTGATAGTCGGCCGCCCAGTCATCCTCCAGCGGCTGCAAAGGTACGAGAGGTCCGTCCTCAGCATCTCCACAATCATCTTGTTGTCAAGAGCCAGGTAGAACTGCTGCTGGTCTATGAACTGCAAGGACAGCAGGAGACATGAGCAGCCCTTCCCGCAGCAACTAGGTCCCATTGGTGCCACCCACGTTTTCCCACAGGTGCTCAGCCAGGCCAGCCACACAGTACACCCAGGGCAGATGCTCCTTTGCACTAACAGCTCATCCCACCTTACCTGGTAGGTGCCAGTACAGTCTAGCAAGGGACCCTCAACCCCCACGGCAGCTACTGGCCACTAGCAATGATGAGGAGGTAATATCACAGCTCAGCAACAACATCATCCAGGCCCCCCACAGCCGGTCTGTGCTGTGCCTACCCCCAAAAAACATGCACTTCCCACCGTGCCAGGTTTGCAACCTTGCTCGTTCCACCATGCTGGACACAGGGGACAGAGGGATCCCTGTCCTGCCATCAGCCTCCTCCTGATGTCCTTGTCGGGGTGAGCAAAGAGATTTTCACCCAACACTGATCATCAGAAGGCTGAAACCATCTCCTCCCAGCACACACATAACCAGGACCACCAACTCTGCTGCTTTACACCATGCAGCTGGAGCTGCTCCACCCTCCCAGGCTGTTCAGAGGGTGTTAGGTCACCCCTGAGTATAACTTGAGCCCTCAGCCAGTTGAGAAGCCTCCTGTCCAGTTCCAGATCGTATGTCAGCTGGGAATGAGCCTGAGCCACACGACCCACCTGCGGGGTAAAGGTAAAGATGTTCTTCCTGATGTTGTAGAGCTTGGAGGTCCCAAGGACGCCCATGTGCCGGTAGGGCCGTCCTGTCAGGCACATCTGCTTGTTGCGGCCTAGGGAGGCAGGAGTTTTTAGTGCAAACCTCCTCACAGAAGCGGATGTAGCAGCAAACAGAGACAGGCCCCTGCTACCAGCCAGCAGGAAAAGGCTGGCTTGTGGTTGGGGTACCCAGGACACTCTGTTGAGCTGGCACAGCTTTAAAGGACAGTGATACTCTGTCCCTCAGCCCTGCCCAGTGGGCTAGAGATACCCAGGCCCTCCCCAGGAACTCCTCCTGAAATAGGGACATACAGCCTCTCCTGACCTCTGCAACATGCCACACCTTCAAGTCTTTGGGGATTTCAGAAGCTGGGACAAGGCCAGGGCTTCCTCCTTGCACAGGGCTGGCCCCCCAAAACTGACAACTCTGTCAGCATTCCCATTGCTCCTGGATGACTCCAAGAGCCCAGGATGATGCAGCAGCAGCATTGCCCCTTCGTCAGCTGCCAGGCTGCTCCTCTACCCCCTTTGCCCATGTCACATATGGCCTTTTGGTGGCTTAAATTAGCCAGCGCATGCAGCCTACAGTTGGATCAGGTTTCTCCTTTGGCCCAGGGTGGGTCTCCAGCACCTGCACAACAAGCTCCAAACCCAAGGGGTGGGGTTGCAGCATCAGGGAATTAGTATGCAGCGCTCTGAGCGCACCCTCCCCTCACACTCAGCCCTGCCAGCCCTCCAACAACAGCCATCTGGCCTGAGCTCTCTCAGCCAGGGACTGTCAGGGGACCCTTCTCTGGCTTGCCTCCCCTGTTGAGATCTGTGTATAGGAACAAAAGCTGGCTCCTGCCCACACCAGCTCCATCCTGTATGGATCAGAGCCTCTGACTGTCCCTGGGGCAACTATGAAACCGCAATGTCAAAGCTTTATCCCTTTCACAATCACCCTGAATAGCAGTGCCCACCACTCCAGTTCCCCTTGGGCAGGAGTAGCTTCACCACGCCCAGGAATAGGTGGCAGTGCTCTCATCAGCCAGACAGAGAGCAGGGTAGGACATCAGCATCTATGAGCAGGAGTGCCAGGGGATGGGACAGACCCTCCTGCACTCCCTTTGTTACAGAAGCAGGGAGCCCAGCTCACCCAGCCGGGCATAGATGTGGCTGAGGATGCGAGCAGGCTGCACTCTGATGGGATAGACGTCTGCCACAGTCTCCACATCAATGTTCTCCTTCCTCAGGACAGCCTTGATCCCCTCCGTCTCTGCCAGGATGCACACTGTGGAGGGAAGAGGAGAAGCTCAGTGAGGAAGGGGCACAAGAGTGTGACAGCACCACCCCTGGCCTCTGGGGACACATACAAGGTGCCACATCCCATAGAGGCAGCTGTCTGGGGTCCTTTTGGGAACCAATGCCCATTGCAGAGGTCTGCCTTGCTCCTAACATTCTCTACACCCAAGCCTTCCCCACTGAGCAGCAGGAGGACAGGACAATTCTCAGCCTCTCTGGAGAGGAGGCTGGAGCAGGTGATACTTCCCTGAGGCAACACAGGGTGGAGTGGAAGGACTTGCACCTCATCTTATACCTACCTTGCCAGGGCTAAGATCTGGCTGTACAGGCAGCCACCCAGGAGGCAAGAGCAAACCCAGAGCCACTCCTGTGAATTCTGCACAGGCAGAGTCCCCACACCTGCCAGAGACAGGGTTTTGGGACTGGTCCCTTTCCCTCACCTTGGACCACCACATCGGGCTTGGGGACAGTTGCAAATCGGCGGTTGAGGGGATCTATTTCACCGGGAGCTAGAAAACCCTGAGGAAAGAGGTATGAGGAGATTAACATTTCATGGGCAGGGTAGAATGGGTAATGCCTATGGACAACCCACCTTTAAGAGGTCCTGGTGGATGGAGGTGACACCTTCCCCGTGGTAGGTGGCTCAGGATGGCAGCATTTGCCCTTTCAGAGCTCACAGCCTGGCCCCCAGCACTCACAGCCCTCCCCAGCACCAGAGGTGACCGTACCTCAGCCATCAGGCAACCCAGGATGTAGAGCGACTGCCCCCACATGAGTGGCAGCTTGCCCATGGGTATCCTGTCCACAGTATGGGGGTTCCTGTACTCCTCATCCACCTGGAAGACAAGCCAGGAGGTCAGGGAGGGATCCACAAACACAGGATGCTGAAGGAAGCAGCATCATTGCATTTTGAAGTCCAGCAGTTTAAGGTTTTAAACCAGAGCCTATGAAAGTATTTGCCACAGAGCGTCCAAAACCTCCTGGCTACATTCCTCCCCTCTTCTTGTGATTGCCCCAGGCACCCACGTCATACAACAGGTCATCTGTTCAGATGTATTTGGGCTCCCAACAGAGGCCATCCCACTGGAATGACTGACATGCCCCAGGAGTACCAGGGTGATGCTCTCAGATACTGGCAAGGAGAGCATCTCTCCTCTACCACCTGGGCACCAGGAGGCCATTGCTCTCAGCTCAGGCCCACACAAACATTCTCACCACTGATCATGAGCTCAGCACAACCTCCTCAGCCCAGGTCTGCGTATCCTGAGCTCTCAGAGGACTCAGACTCCAGGTCAGCAGACTGTCAGCAAAGCACCCTTGTGTATGGGGACAAGAAATGCTTTGGGGAAAAAAAAAAAAAACAAAAAAACCCAAACAAAACAGTTTATTTATCCAACATGGTTTTATAACACTTCCAAGTCACACTTTCTTACATGCGGTTTCCAGGCACTACAAGTGCTGCTTTAGTAACAATTTGGGTTAATAAGCAGTTAAAATCTACCTATCTGGTAACTATTTTTGCTCCTACTGTAGCTCAGGACTGCTCACCTTATCTGGCGGGACGCTGTACAGCTCTGGCACCAGGCGCACCCCATTCTTCCCCTTGATGAGAACCCCCTCAAGGGCTTCTCGGTATTCCTGCACCTAAGGAGAGGGGAGAGCTGATCTATGCCTGGTCATGGCTCCCTGCATCCTTCCCCAACATGCCCCCCTTGCCAGAGACTTCTCTCCACCAGGACAGCAGGTCCTGCTTCCCTTACCTGCTCTGTATTTCCGCTGAAAATCCCATCAATGATCAAGTACGCCCAGAAGAGAGGCCACTCACACTCAATGTTCTCAAACAGCTTCAGCTCAGCAGGTTCATAGTAGGGGCGGTTGGGGTCCTCCAGGGAGGGCGTGATGGCAAAACAGGTAGTGGGTGGCAGGATCCCCTCACACTGACAGCGCTCCTACTCCCCCCAAGACCCCAGCCTCAAATGCCCTCCCAGTCCTCTTCTGCAGATGATGGAGATGACAGAGATGAAAAACAGTTTCACCTCCAGGCTGCACCCTTTCCACCAGAGATCCCCTCCCAAGCTCCCTGCACTGACACCAAAGGGACCCTACCCAGTCCCCAGGAGAGCACCCCAGAGCCTCGAACAACAGCACAACATCCCACTCGCTGCACTGGGGACACCTGCGTCCCCTTCGCCTTGCCCCCTCTGCCCCAGCCCCTCAGCACCTGCCTCCTCCAGCACCTTCAGGCTGGCCAAGCTGTCTATGAGGGCTTGGGCTGGTCAGAGAGCAAGGTCCCTCCTGCTGTTTGGTGCGACTGTGAAGCCTTGCCCAGACCCATGACACTACCTGGAGCTACTTAAGAGCCTCATCTTCCCACCACAGCCTTTGAGCTGCACCCAGGGTGGGCTGCAAATGCAACCCAGGGCAGCTGCTGCTTGGCACTCAAGTTCTGGCAGGTGGCAGGGCTGGGGACACTTACTTCTTTGGGGGTCCTGTATCCATCCCGGAGGAAGCGACAGCAGCCGTAGCGCCCCTGGAAGGGAGGGGAAGAGGTGCTAAGCACAGCGTGGTCAGCACAGAAGGAGGCAAAGCGTGAGATACCTTGTACTTTCAATGCAGAAGCATAGAGGAGTCTCCTTCAGCCAAATATCCCCCTCACTTGTTTTCCTAGTGCTCAGGCACCATGATCACAGCCTAGGGCCACAGCACACAGGACTGTTTCTTTGCACATCTCTGCCACAGGTCATGGGCACTGGGAGAGGACATGCACCAGCACCCCCTCCCCAGGCATGTTTTTGGGGAGTAAAGGGCTACAACAGTCTGGACTGCAGCTGTCTCCTGGGAAGGGCAAGACAAGGGCAGAGCCACTCACCTGCAGCTTTGTGATGATCTCTTGCTTGGTGATTTCCACCAGCTCGCTGTCCTCCACAGCGAACGCCGGGTAGGAAATGACAGAGAGCACGCTGGCGTCCACCTCCTTGGACGTGGAGGCCCGGGGCAGCATCGAGTGGAGAATGGACTGGGCGAAGGGGAAGGAGGGATGGTTAGGTTGCTAGGCCAGGCATCGTTCACATCACAATCCCAGCAAATCACAGTACATCCTGCAATAGTTAAAGCCCATGCAGGTCTCACCTGGCAGTGCTGCACCTCATCTGACAGCACCCGTATCACTGACTGTGGGCCTCCCTTTGCTCCAAAGAGATCCAGCTCATCCAGTGCCTCCAGGGCAGCCTGCAAGCAGGGCGAGACCCAAAGCAGCAAGTCCTCCACTGTGCTGCGCATCTGTAAGAGCTCTCATCCTGTGCCAGCCCCTGTGTAATGCACTGCTCAAATTTCAACAAATGTAAACCCTGTTGCAGCTGCAGAGGGTCAGAATGTGACCACATCTCCAAAGCCACAGGTAGCCAGACATCAACAGGGCCCTGAACATTTCTGTCACACACCCCAATTAATTCCTCACTTCAGGCAAAGCTCAGGCAAGCAGGGCACAGTTTTATCCCAGTATACAAGGAAAAAGGTCTTCCTCCCCAGGAACCCATTACTGCATGGGGCATTAAGCCTCAACAGTTCCACATGCCCAGCCTTCCCTGTAAAAAGTGCTCCCCAGCACCCACCCAGCACCTCTCCCCAGCTCACCTTGGCCATACCAACGGAGCTAGCATTCAACTCGGTGATGCCCTGGTTCGTCTTGTCCCCACGCTCCCATATTCCAAAGTCCTGCGCAGAGGCAGCAGCACGTTGGAGCAGGCAGCAGTTCACAGCACACCCAGAAAGCCTTTGAATCCCACCCATTGGTGGTGCTCCCAGCCCAGCTGAATGCTGGGGCTCAGGAGGGACCCACAGCTGCCCCTAGACACCAGCCCATCACCTACACCCCCAGGGCACACTCCCCTTCCCCAACACGGGCTACCCACTGCAGTTTTGTAGGCCGCTTCAATGTAGAACACAAGATTCTGGATAAAATTGACTTCATCCAAGCTGTGAATTATGTGGAGGCCTAAAGCAGGGGGAGGAATTTACATCAGTCACTTCAAGTCCACAGGCATCCCTACAAAGAGGCTGCAGTAACCCAGGTCAGACCCCTCCTCCTCACTGCACAACTGCCCTGCAGGAGCCACGTCCCGGCTGGCTCCTGTCCCCCACTCCCACTCCACCACGGCAACTCCGGGGCTTAAGGCAAATGAGGGCTCTTAGAGAGATGGACTTGAAGGGCCCCAAATCCATCTTGGGTGCTGTGAGCGTAAGAAAATAGCGAGGTTGGGGAGGCCATCACAGCAGCTTGGCACCCAGGAAGTTGCACCCAAACTGGGAAGTTGCAGAGCCCTGGACATGAGCACACTCAAAACTGAAAGGGCATCCGCGAATAGCATCACCTGAGGCTGTCATTTGCGCCAGCATGAGCAGGTAGAGAGAGGTGGCGTCCATCTGTAGGTGACCCCACTCGTGGTCCCCCACCACAGTGGCACAGGTGTGAGTGTTGTACTTGGCATGCAGGCAGTCCCTGGTGCTCTGGCTGTACTTGAAAGCCTCCACCTTGTCCACCTTGAGAAGGTCAAGGAGATGCAGGGGTTCTTCAAACCCTGTCTCCACAGAGATGCGGCAGCGCCAAAGCCAAGGGCTGCCCTGTGCCATCAACCCAGCACTTGGAGCCATATCCGCGAGGGCAAAAATCCTACAGCCTCTGGGCTGAGCCCCTCCATGCACCAAGGCAGTGAGTGCAGGCTCACGTGCCACCCTAGTGCACAGCTGCAGCCACGGAGAGCCCACAGCCACACCTGCACCACATGGAGAGAAAAGCATCACCCCGAATGCCCTCAGGGAGAAGAGCTGCGAGTGCCAGCACCAGTCAGGCCACAAGACAGGGAGCAGCTGGTAAAGGCTCTACTGGCCACCAGCCCGCAGCACTGGGACTTCCATCACACAGATGCCAAGTCAGATCTTATTTCAAGACTTGCTGGAAGGGGGGCTTCCCTCCCTCCACTCATCAAGGAAGGCTCAGGAGAGCCAGCACAACCGGGAGGGACAGTCTTTGCAGCAGAGCTGGCCTTTGAGGAGACCAGTCAACTCTGGGAGGTGCTCCCCAGCCCATACCTGTCTCATCATGCACTGGAGCAGCCCCCGCATCAGCTTCACCACACTCTGCAGGAACAAGGAAAACAGCCTCTTTAATCCCCATGCAGCCAGGAGAAGCCCTGACTCAGGATCAGCTGGCCGCTGACCTTTGCGGGACTCTGGCATCTGTAACCAGAGCCCCTGCTCACATTTCCATGGCCCCTGCTCCCTAGGCAACAGCAGAGGGAAGCAAGAATTCTTGGCCTGCCAGCAAGGCTGAGCTGCTGTGCTGTGCTGAGGGAGGGCATGGCTGCAGGATGCAGATCACCAGCCCTTGGGAGAAAGGCTGCATCCCCAAATCACCCCAGAGCCAGAGGGCTGGATCCTCCAGCTGGGCTCCAGCACGCTCCAGGAAGAACAGCTTCTGACATCCCTTCCTATTGCTCTCCCGTGCCCGGGGACAGCCCTGTTCCCATCTGCACTGCACAGCCACCTGTGGGCTTTCAGCCCCAGAGTTCAGCCATGTCAAAAGCAAACCAGTTGGGAGGTGACAGCCGGCTCTCCGGTACCACCAGCCAGGCTGGGACGGCTGGCATGAGTCCTCCCTCCTACCTGCTCCAGTTCGTAGGCCTTGGCCTTGTCCTCATCACGGTCGGCATTCTTGCGATAGGCCAGGCCCAGCCCCCAGACGGCCAGGATGCTGTAGACGTTGTCCCGCACCCAGGCATCCCGGTGATCGGCACTGGCAGGGAGCAGGCCTGTCACCGCGTCCTGCGGAGGGGGGACACACCGAGGGGCCGCGGCCCCCGTTTCCAGTTAACTCCGCCTGACCCGGCCAGCAGGGTCAGGAGGTGGCCCCCCCATGCGAGGCGGGTTCCGCTCCCCGGGCAGGCCCCGCACCTGATGTCGGAGGATGGTCTGCTGCACGAGGCGCCCGTAGCCGTCCAGCCGCACGCCCGAGTTGCTCCGGCTGCGCATGGCGGCGGCGGCGGCGGCGGACACGGGAGCGCAGGGACGCAGCGGGCACGGGCGCCGACGGGATCTGCCCGGCCTGCCCCGCCCCGGGTCCTGTCAGCGCCCCCGCCCCGCCCCGCTTTGCCTTGCCCCGCCCCGCGGCGCTGCCTGCTCGCTGCCTACCGCAACGCTGCCCCGACCACCGCGGCACCTCCGGAGCGGCCTCCCCGCCCGCGCTGCCCCGCGCTCTCCGCCGGATACGGCGGTTCCGCCTCGTGTGGCTCTCACTACCGAGCGGGCAGGACCCGCCGCCATGGCGGCAGCGGCCGGGGGGCGGGGAGAGGGCGGCGGGCGGCGCCCCCTGCCGGGCGAACACCCGAGGCGGTGTGGGGGTGTACGGACGGCGGAAGGGACCCGCGAGCCAGTGTGGGTGCGTGGACACGCACCGAGATATGCGTGTGTACGGAGACACAGGTGCGGACATACACACAGAGGCACAGACATAGGTACGCACGCACACCCCCCCGCCTGCATGGGCGTGTGTGCACAGACAGACCCGTATATGCACACACACATCCGTGCACACGTGTATGTACAAACACCTGCACACATACTCTTGCACTTCCATATGCACACAGCACACAAAACATGTGGCACATACAGGCACACACACATGTACGCACATAGAGGCAGGACTACATGCACATGCATGCATATGTACATCCACATGTGTACACACGTATATGTACTCACACACACATGCACGTCTATACGTGCATAGACTTAGATACACAGACAAGCACACACATATACTTCCCATGCACATGCATAATCATATGCATGTATGCACACACACAGGCAAACATATACCCTTGCACATATAGGCACAGGCAGACATGTGTGCATACATCCTGGGGCATGTGTGGCCCTGGCACCCCTTGTAACCTGTCTTTGCACAGGCAGGCGGGGCAGGAAGCTGCTGGAAGTGGGCAGGGGGGCAGTGGGTTTATTGGCTGCACAGAGCAACTGGAGCGGCTGAGCTGCGGTGTTGCCCCGGGGGCTCAGGGCCACAGTCCTTCCCCGGCCCAGCTGAGGAGTCCTCTCCGTGCGGTGGGCGCAGAGCACACCCGAGTCTCCGGCGGTCCCGGTGCAGAGTGGGCTTTCCTGGGGCTGCTGGTGGCTGTCAGCACTCGTACTGTGGTGGGGCACAGCGCCCAGCTCTGTGGGGCAGAGCAGCCATGAGCACTGTGCCAGGGTCCCTGGAGGATGGGCATCCCTAGGCTGGAGGCACCCGAGGTGAAGGGCAAAGTGGGGCTCTGCTGGGGCTCTGCCACAGTGGGATGCCTATGCTGGGAGCATTGGGACTGGGAGACACTGGGGCTGGAGTGCATGGGAGGTCGTGGGCTGAGGGCAGTGGGGAGTGGCACAGGGGTAGGGGATCCCACAGTGGATAACTGCCAAAGCTGAGGAGGCTGGTGGGGTTGGGGTACTTGTAGGGCCAGAGACATTGGGGTACCTGGTGGGGTCCCAGGGCTGGAGACACTATGAGGTCCCAAGGAGATACGTGCAGGGTCCCAGAGACACAGGCTAGGCTGGGCAGAGGGTGATGTGGGGGATGGGCAGGGGTCCTCGCTCACCTGCAGGACTTGGTGATGCACTCGAGGCCGTGTCGGCAGTGGGCACCCAGGGGTCTGCTGCCCACCATCCTCCAGAAGGGTGTCATGCGGGGCAGACGGGGGGCCGCCTGCCCCCCCACCTCCCGGGGCTCCTGGAGCACCCAGAGGGGCAGATGGGGCGGGGAATGTGGTGCCAAGTGCCCCAGCCCCCGGTGCCCACCCCCTGTGCCCGGACCCACCTGGAGGGAGCTGGGGAGAAGCAAGAGAAGGGAGAGGAGCAGTGCCAGGCTGGTGGTGGTGCCCGGGGCAGCAGGGGGGGGCCCACTGGCCCTGCCACCTCGGCCAGTGCCTGATGCGACAGGGGCTGAGGCTGCCATGGTGCTGCTGACTCCAGCTCCGCCAGTGCCTCTGCTGGGCGCTGCTCCTCCCGGGTCATGGCTCTGCACAAATATTTGAGTGGCCCTGGGTGGTGGGGCAGCCTGTTGTCAGCCCCCACGGCCTTCCTTGGCTAGGTGCTGCCAGCACTTCTGCAGGGCGTCCACGGGGCACGCATGAGGCACCCAGAGCCTAGACGTTACCATCTGCCCCAGCCTCAGCCCCCGACTGGGTGCCTGGGGGCAGCGGTGCTGCACAGCTGGGTGAGCTCCACACCTGTGCCCCAGTGCTGAGTCCTGCCTCAGATTTGCCCCAGTGCTGCTAGGGCACGTGGCATAGGTCATCCCCTCCCTGCCTAGTGTCACCCCAGAGGACAAGGCATGCGAGGTGGCAGTGCCCACTTGGGATGGGCAGCAGGACGGGTAGTGAATGGGGACCTGGTGGAGACAAAGCAAAGCCCCGTTGTGGGGTTTGAGGCAGGAGAAGGGGCTGAGTGTAGGGCAGGATGGGGCAGGGATATGCCAGCTGGCCTGGGGCAGAGAGGCTGGCTGGTGCAGCCCCCAGCACAGGCAGCAGCCCCACAGGCAAAACTCCTGCCAGAGCACATGGGGGGGGCACGTCCCCAAAGCTAGGGCTCCTGGGTGCTCCCCACAGGGCTGGTGCCAATGGGGTGCCAGGCTGTGCCCGAAGGATTCACACGGCTGTGGGACCTGCAGAAAGAGCCACCCCAGCCACCCCCACCGAGGTGCAGCAGGGTTCTGAGGCAGGAGCCCTGCACCCTCCACCCGGCTCTGCCCTGGCAGCCCCAGCGCTGACGCAGGCACAGTGCTGGGGTCAGCCAGGGACAGCGGCTCTTTCCCCGAACTGCTGCTCTTCTGTCCCTTTGGCAGTGCCTGCCCCACCACGAGCGCAGATGAGATCATGCTGCTGGGGCAGACCTTTAGCTCTGGGGTACTCCAGCAAGGGGTCCAGCCCAACAGGCACAAGAGCCCACCGGCATAGCACAAAAAAGGACAGAGGGCTGGGACAGACAAACCCCAGCGCCCATCCATCCATCTCTGGGCACCCAGCAGGTCTGAGGGGTGCCTGCAGCAGGCCAGGGTGTGGGTCCCTGCCAGGTGAAGCACCAGGCACTGGCATCCAGTGGTGCCTAGGGCTGGGCACATGCCCAGCTCCCATACCTTTCATCATCACTTGCCTGGATGAGTCAACACTGCATGCTTAATGATCAACAAGGGAAAAAATCTTCCCCCTAGGGTCAGGTCCACAAGCTTCCAAGAAAGCAGACAACATTTTCCTCCCCGCAGCCTCTTGGCTGGAGTTGGCCAGGATGCAGTCAACAGAGGACAGGTGGCAGGACAGGAGCCTGGAGCTCTACGGCTTCTCACTCTGCCAGGATGAGGGAGAAACTTTTGGGGGCTGGTAGGTAGGGAAGGCATGGGGGCTGGCAGCACCCTGCTCCACAGCAAATGCCTACAGCAGGGAGGAAGTGCTGAAACACCCCCCTGGAGCTTGGACCAGCAATAACAGACTGGGCTGGAGGCCAACTGAGAAGAGATCCTGGCAAAAGCCATAAGTTGAGGATGCAGTGGCAGTACCCAGCTGGCAGTGCCAGCGAGCACTGGGGGCAAGGGTTATGGCTGCCACCCATGCCTCGCTGCTCAAAGAAGGGGAACTTTGCCCCAGCTTTGCAAACACAGGGCACTGCACCAAGGAACAGGCAGGTTTGCCTGCAGACACCTTCCCAAAATAACCCCGGCAGCTAAATGTCTTGGTCACAGTGACAGACAGCACACGGAGACCCAGCTCATTGCCCTCCCATAGTCCCCCAAGGGCTGCCCCATACAGAAGGATGTGGAGCATCTCTTGGCTCCAGCCCCACTGAGGCAGCTGCCTGCAGCCACATCTGGTCCCCACTGCCCCAGAGCAAGTTTATGCTCCAGGGGAGCCTCTTCTGCCAGCTCCTGCTTGAACCAGCTGGAGTTTACCCACTGCACGCAGCAGGGAGCAGCACCCACCCCCTCCAGTGCAAACTGCACGGTGACACAGTCTACGCTAGCCTGTCCCAGGGGGCACCTGTTGCACCACAGGGACAGAGCAAGAATAGACAAAGATGGTCTTTAGCAAAATCCATCCATTTATTTATTTACACAGTCAGCAATAAATAGAGGAAAGCCAGGTAGTAGGGGAGCTCCCTGGGAGCATGGGACTGACCCCTCTGGGAACTGACAGCAACAGGCCAGGAGCCCAGCAGAGCCCAAGCCCTGTGGGACAGCAAGGGTGCAAGAAGGCAGAGGGACACCACAACAGGGGTCCAACGGTTGGGACAGGGTGAGACCCGAGCCCTGCTAGAGGGCAAGCCAAGGAGGTGAAGGACAGGGGTGGCAGAGGAAGCAGTGGGCAGAGCCCAGCACAGACAGCTGCCTGGCCCTGACACTAGGATAAGAACTGGTAGCTTGGGTCCCTCCAGTTTTCACAGCCTCCCAGAGCAGAGCTGCAGGGAGGAGAGCGGCTTCCCCACGATCCCCTCCAGCCCAATTCCCAGCCTGGTGAGATGCTGCCGCAGCTGGGACTAGATGGGATGGGGCGCATATGAGCTGGGAAGGAATCCCACAGGTAGGGTTGCGCCAGATACAGACAGCACCAGCTTGGTGCCAAGCATGGGGACACCTGGACTACTTGCCCTCCCTGCCCTGGCTCCACCAGGAGACCCACAATCATCTCCTAGGAGCTTTGTGCTCCAGTCCAAGAACTCAGTTCATCTCTGGCAGCATCAGTCCAAGCCTCCATGGCCCCCAAAAACACACAGTGGCTGTGGGGCTGCAGGAAGGAGAGATGCCACAGGGCAACCACCCCAGCAAAGGCTCCTGCCTTTAAAAACTTACAATTTACATAAAAATGCCATTGTAAAACCTTCCATCAGAGCAGTGCTGTGCAGGGAGAGGGGACAAACCTGCCCCAGGCAGACAAAGACAAACCCTAAAGTCCAGATCCAACAGGGACAGGCAGAGCCTGGGGGTGATACGCCAGCAGGCATTACCGGCAGGTGCAGGACTCTGCGATCATGTTCTCGTACTCCTTGTAGAGGATGCCACCGTCACGCTCGATCATGAGGACGCTGATGGGGCTGTAGCGGTATGGGACGCAGGAGGGCTGGGGCACATTGGCATCCACCAGCTGATGGACAAAGCTCTGCACCACGGCATGGTTGGGTGCATGGTAGTCATAGCGGAGCAGGCGGGGACAGGCACCCTTGCAGTAGCGCGGGTTGTAGCGGTGGGGAGCAATGATCCAGTGGTCCCAGCCCAGCTGGGCAAAGCTGACAGGGAAGGGGCGCAGGGAGCAGTCGCTCTTCTCCCCTCCCTGCTCTCGCAGGTAGCCAGGCAAGTCGTGGGCCAGCATCCCTGTATCACGCCGGTGCCGGCGAGGCTCTGCTGCCGGAGGTGGCAGCCCAGCCTGGGTGTCGTTGAGGTAGAGGAGGAGGAAGGGGTGGCTGGGGGCCACTGGAGCATCTCGGCTCCCCGCCCGACCGGCATGCACACAGATATGCCGCAGTGCCAGGGTCCCTGCACTGCCATTCCCCAGCATTAGATAAGGGGTGACATCCGCTTCAGCCCAGCCACGGCGGGGGCGGGCAGCAGGGCTGAGCAGCGCCCCGGGTGCCTCGCTGGTGGCCACCAGCTCCAGGGCGCAGAGGAGGCGTCCATGGGCCAGAGGCAGGATGGGCAGGTAGACCATGGTGGCTCGGAGGAGGTGTTCAGCCTTGGGTTGGCCCTCCAGGCGGTAGGTGAGGGGCTGCACATACCAGCGACCTGCAGGGAAGCAGCAGTCAGTGCCCCCCTGGTATGGCACAGCAGGCACTGCACTAGCACAGCCTTCTCCCACGGTGCTGCCACAGCCCCACACAGCACAGGGGAGCCTGGGGCATCACCACCCCCAAGGCCCATAACAGCCAGGCGCCCCAGCTCAAGGCAGGAGCCTCAGCAAACAGCAGTTGTGTGCCGTGGCTCACTGGCAGGATGAAGGACAAAGAGCAGCTGGGACAATTCCTGTCCTCTGCACCAACAGCACTGGCCAGGCACAGCATCAGGCAGGACTGGAAAGGGAGAGGGGCACATGGGGCCAGTGATGTCCTTGCCCATCTCACCCCTGGGACAAAGAGCACCTGGGCCCCCTGCTAAAGGGGACTCCACAGCCAAGGATAGCCCCACAGGGCAAAGGACATGCCAGCCTTGGCCAGGACACTGTAAAGGAGGGGAAGGAGGCAGGCAGAGACCTCCCCAAAGCCCACTCTGCCAGCTCCACTAAGCCGTCGCACTGCCCTTAGTGCCCACCTGCTCCTTACCTGCCCAGGGCTGACCGCCGTAGGAACTGGCCTGGACTAGGCGGACAGTGTTGGTGTCTAGGCTGCGGCCGTGTCGGGGTCGGCCTTCACGGTCAGCAGCACGCTGGTACAGGTTCAGCATGTAGCGCAGGGGCTGCCCGCTTGCTGGCCCTGCTCGCCAGCCCTGGCTGCCTGGTGCCCGCACTTGCAGGGCCTGCAGGAGGGGCAGGGGGGGGATGGCAGGCAGGGAGCCAGGGGACAGTGGAGACTGGTTTGTGGCCCAGGAAAGGGGCAGAGCGAGGAAGAGGAGGAGGCTGGCGAAGGAATGGAGCAAAGCCATGATGGGGGGTGGGGGTGTGTGTCAGTGAGCAGGGCAAGGTGGGGCTGGCTGGCAGCAGGATTAGGGGGAGCCTGCGGTCATGCTTCTCCCTCCCCAGAAAGGCAGACCTAGTCGCATGCACCAGCAAAATAAGAACCCAGAGTGCTGCCAGCTGCTGTCAAGCCAGGACAACCATGCCAGCTGAGCTTAGCACAGGAACAGAAAAGTGGAGGGGGCTCTGTATGCAAAAAGGGGTGCAAATTCCAGACTAAAACCCAGACTGGGGCAAAACCAGCCAGCTAAGAGCTACAGGGGCTGTAAAAGTGCTGGGGCTAGGGGTGGGGGGGGTGAAGTGAGGTGGGTGGGGAGTACCAGCTCGCTCAGCCCACCTGCTCCTGGCCAGCCTCCTCCTGCAGGGTAAGAGGTCCCAGGCTCCGGGGGCCCATTTTAAAGGCACGGCACCAGTCAGGGTTTAAAGGGCCAGGAGCAACCTGGGTCCCAGGGGAGGGGGGCTGGATCCTGGCCAGGTGCTCTGCTGCAGTGAAAGCCTTTCCAGGTCTCCTCTGCCTCATGCCAACTCTCCGGCAGTAAGGCTCAGCATCTTAATGCCCATTGCTGCAAGCTGGTACTCACTGCCCAGAGCAGGCACAGAGCCTGAGGGTCTGCTCCTAGACCAGCCCTATGGCACAGCCAGGCTGTCCAGTGCCTCACTTTCCCCAGCTGAGAGATGGGCATCAACGACATGATCGTGGCACTAAGGCACACAGCTGGGCAGAGCGACCCAGAGCCCAGCGGCACTGAGTGCAGCCAGGTCAGCCTTTGGTACCCATGCTGTGGGCATCACCATGCCACAGCTTCGCCAAGCTAGGCCATCCCAGCTCTGAGGTCTTTTTGCCAACACCTGCCCAAGGCTGAGGGGCTGTGAGTGTGATGCCCACACTCTCGCTGGCATGGGTCATTTGAGGCATTGCCCTTACAGGGGACATTGCTCCCCAGTCCTGTGGCCCCGCAGTGCTTGCCCAATGCAGGCTCCGTGCATGCACCACAGAGGAGGGTGTGGGCAGCTGCGGCCTGTGCTCCTCGGCAGAGCGCCTGGTGCAGTGCCCAGACCCATAGGACACCGCTGCTCTCCTGCCCGGCCAGAGGGGGTTGGAGGGTGTGGACACTCTGTTTGGGAATCACTGGTGCAGGTATAGGGACATGGGGGCAGGGGGTGTGTGTGTTGGTGTCTGCCTTGCCTTGGGTGCTGCCCTCTCTTCCCAGTGCCAGCTGGGCACAGCAATAAGGCCTGGGAGGGCCATGTGGGGGGGGTGCTGGGGCAGACGGTGGGATGTGGTGCTTAATGGGGTGTGGGGCCACGTGACGAGCTAGGGCACAGAACCCTCACGCCTGGCCGGGCAGCCCTGGTTACTCATTTGGGAAAGGGCATGGGGGCAATTGAGCCCGGTGGAGGCTTGGGAAAGTATGGGCATGGCAGGGGCTGGCCATGAGTAGGGGGCACAGTAAGGGGGGTGGCAAGGCCATGGGGGAGAGCACAAGAGTCTGGCCAGGGGTGGACACATCAAGGCCGTGTGAGGGGGGCTGTGCATCGCTGCTAGGTGAGCTCCAGTGCCACAAACAGCCTGGGGACCACCTCATCCCTGTGCCCTGGGACCCCCCAGTGCAAGGACAGGGCACATATACTGGGCTGCCTGCAGCAGGGCTGGGCAGAGTGCAGGCAGAGTTTAAGGCAGGCACTGGTGGAGGAGGACTGCCAAGAAAAACCTGAGGAACCCTTCCTGTGCTGGGGCTCAGCAACCCCAAGGGTAGCTCAGCAGCCCAGCACAGCAAGCCCACCCTCCTGGGCTGCGGTGCTGTGGCTGCCCAGCCTGCAGGCAGCCGGAGGGCCTCGGGCGTTGCTGGCAGGGCAGAGCTTTCTGGGGCCGTCTGTGCTGTCTGGGAAGGAGATGAGTAAGAGCCAGAGCCCCAGGCGGGAAGAGGAGGAGCGGGGCTCTGAGCTCCCCGGGGAACCAGCCCTGATCCACTCCCACCACCCCCACTACCGCCTGCCACCTCTTTGCGCTGCCTCAGTTTCCCCAGAGGGGTACAGCAGCCCATCCTGGAGGTGGTGAGGGAAAAAAAGAGGTGAAGCACAGCCATACTGCCACACAAGCGCTGGGGTGCCTGGCAGGACAGGGTGGGGGCTGGAATGGGCAGGCCAGACAGAAGCCAGCAGCGCATGCTCACCTGCAGGCAGCAGGGCTTGAGGCGCCAGCGTGATTGCCAGGGCTGGGTGCCACAGGGACCCTTCTGCCCCAGGAGCTGTGGCAGATGCTGTATCACCCCACTGCTACCCTTATGCCTGTGTGAGCACTACAAAACTGCTCGCCGCATCACACCACACTGCTGGGCTGAGCTTTGCCAAGCCGAGCTGTGCCATGCCAGGCTGAGCTGTGCTGAGCTGGCCCTAATGGTGCTGGTCCCTGGCAGCACCCTAATGTGCTTGCCCAGACTGGGTCATGCTGTGTTGAACTGTGCCAGGCCAAGCCCAGCCAAACTGTGCCAGCCCTGCTTGTCCATATCAACCCAAGCTGAACTGCACTGAGTGAAACCAGCCCAGGCCAAGTGGAACCAAGCTAGGTCAGGGCCCTGGCCATGCCATGCTGTACCAAACTGAACTGTGCCAGCTCCATGTCACGCCATACTGAGCTGAGCCAAGCTAGAACATGCCAACCCAGCTGAGCTGCATTGAACCATGCTAGGCTGAGTCATGCTGGGCCAGCCATCC
The DNA here is from genome assembly GCA_009806455.1 of Tetrax tetrax. Classification (NCBI taxonomy): domain Eukaryota; kingdom Metazoa; phylum Chordata; class Aves; order Otidiformes; family Otididae; genus Tetrax; species Tetrax tetrax. The sequence goes on from WHYT01013053.1 coordinate 94,815, forward strand.
CATGCTGAGCTGATCCAAGTTGTCCCAGGCTGAACTGTGCTGTGCCATGCTGAACTGAACAGTGCCAGCCCTCCATGTTATGTCATGCTGCGCTAAGCCAGACTGAGTTGAACCATGCTGGCTGGGCCATGCCAAGCTGAGCTGAGCTGAGTAGCACAGTGCTGTATTGTGCCACTGTGTGCTGAGCCATGCTATGATCTGAGCCATGCCAAGCTGTGCCAAGAGCTGTGCTGAGCTGTGCCATGCTAATCTGAGCTAAGTCATGCCGAGCTGTGCTGTGCCTAGCTGTGCTGTGGTAGGCCGTGCCGAGCCATCCCATGTCGTTCCGAGCCAAGCTGAGCTGTGCCGTGCCGAGCCGAGCCGATCGCCGCCGTCCCCTCGCGCCTCATTGGCGGCGGCGGAGCAGCCCCGGTGCCGGGTCGGCCCCGCCCCGCCCCGCCGCTCGGCTCCGCGCCGCTCAGCCCGGGCGGGCGGGGGTGCAGTTTCCTCTGCGGTGCGGGGCCGGACCGGGATGTGGCGGTAGGGGCCATGGAGCGGGCCGGGGGACGGCCCGGCGCCCCTCAGTACGTGCATGTGCAGCTGCAGGGGGGCGCGCCCTGGGGCTTCACGCTGCGCGGCGGGCTGGAGCACGGCGAGCCCCTCATCGTCTCCAAGGTAGGCGCCGCCAGACGCGGTCCTGCGTGGGCTCCGCGGCTCCCCCTCGCGAAGGGCCGCCGACCCGTGGCGGGGCGCGGGAGCCGGGGGAACAACCGGCGTGCGGCGGTGCTGGGGGCGCGGGGAGCCCCGGCCGTGGGGTCGCGCGTCCTGGCACGGCGCGGCGGGGCGGGGCCGTGGCGGTGACTCGCACCCATGTCCCCCCACGACCCGCCACCCCGAGCCGCAGGGGAGAGTGGGAGCGGGGGCCGTCGGGGCTGAGGAGGCAGAGGGTCAGCTCAGGCCCGGCGGCAGGAAGAAATTCCTCCGGCACATCCGTTGGGCTGGCGGCGGGGGCGGCCCCCCCGGCCCGGCCGGTCTCACGCCGCCCGGCGCAGCCCCGCTTCGTGTGCTTACCCGTGGGTTCCGCGCCCACGGGCATCCCCGAGACAGGGCTCTGCGGGGACTTTGGGGGCCACGTTGGGGGGGACTGGAGTCCGCCCTGTCCGATCCGGCACCCCCGAAACGCTTGGGCAGGGCCGTGCCCGGGACAGGGGGCTGGTGTCGGGGTGCAGTGCCGAGCCGGGGGGCGCAGGCCCCGGGAACGGGGAGAGGGAGGGTGGCCCCACGGCCGCGACGTCCAACCATGCAGGGGTCACCGAGTCCCGTGGCCTCGTCGGGGCACCGCCCTCCTGGGAAACCCCCCGGGAGCCGGGCAGCCGCCGGGGGTGCCCCAGCACCCCGTCCCCCTGCGGAGCCCGACTGAGCCCCTGTTACCGGGCGGTTTGGCTGCCTGCCCGCCCGGTGCTCCCGTCCTGCCGGGGCCGGGGTGCTGGCGGGCCGGGCTGTGCCGCGGCCCCGGGGCCACCTCCCTGCCCCGAGCCGGGCTGGCTGCCCCCCCGGGGCCCTCCACGCCCTGCGCCGGGACGCGGGCAGCGTGGTCTGGCTGGGGGAGCTGGAAAAGTGGCTCCGGTTCCGGTCCCTGCCCCGCGCCCCGGGGCGGCACCGCCGGCGGGCGGGAGCCGGGGCCCTGTCGGGGGCTGCTGCGCGCCCCCCGACTCGCTGCCGGGCAGCTGGGCCCTGGGGCGGTGGGTTCCGGTGGGTCCGCCGGCTGCTTGAGCAGTGGATGGAGGGGCCGGGGGTCGTTCCCCGCCGCTGCTGAGAATGGAGGGGGGTCCTTGCGGGCCAGGGGGTGCCGGCCCCCGCGCTCCCTCGGCCGGGCCGCCGCGTGTGCTCTGCAGACAAAGGGGGCTTGTTCCAGCGCTCTGTGCATTCAGGGGAGGGTCCCCCGGGGCGCCGGCTCCGCCACTGCGGCCGGCTGAGGTGTGTGCGTGCCGGCCCGTGGTGGGGGGGGGCAGCCCCTGCCTGCGGCGCGGGGAGCCCTGGGCCCCGCGCCGGAAAGGGGAAGGGGAAGGGTATCCCGGCGCTCAGTGAAACAGTTTGGCTTCTAAGCTCGCTCCGGGTGGCATGCCTTCCTGTGGCAGAGTCCCATGGTGGGGCTGGCCCGTGTTCCATGGGGCTGCTGAGTGCCCTCCAGTACAGCCCCCCCTCCCAGGCATGTCAGGGCCAAGGAGGGAGGTCTGTGTAGGGCAGGGTGGACACAGCTCAGGCACTGCTGTGGCTGTGACTCCTTCTAAAACGTGTCTCCTGGGGCAGGCAGATACTCCTGTGAACCAGCTGGTGCCCAACATTAGGGCCCAGAGTGAACACCAGGGGTGGTGCTGGGAAAGTGCCCAGGGCTGTCCTGTCCAGGCAGGGCAGCAGACGACAGGGTTTGGCTGCCAGCGCTGAGTTCACTGGTGGCGAAGGCAGAACAAGGGGCTGTTTGTGCCAGATTTAGCTCCTGATGACTGATGCCAGGACTAAGCCATGTCCGTCATGGTGGCCCAGACGCGTGTGCAGCCCCGTTAGTGTCCTGCGTTGTCAGGGGGAACCTGTCACCACTGACTCAGCCCCATGGCCGTGGGAGGCAGGACAAGATGGGCATGTGGCCAGGCAGAAGACGGGTGAAGGTGCAGGCTGCCCTCCCTACCTGCTCTGCTGGAGCTTCCCAGTGGTGGGCAGCAGCATGGCAGGGGTTAAACACGGGTGCTCCAGCTAGTGCCTGGTGGGACTGGGAGCCCTTGCAGTCAGCTGAGGCCCGGTGCTTGGAAGGCAGCCCCAGCTGACTCCTGGGTGGGAGGGCAGCCTGCTCTCACAGGCAGGTGCATTGGGCTGTGCGCAGCTCGGGCACACCGTTTCAACCCCCAGGTCTCTGAAAACCTGGGAGAGCTGTGGGGTGCTGGGCACAGCTGTGCCAGACAGAGCCATGGAGTAGTGCTGGGCTGAGCAGGAGGCCTGCCTGCCCCTACCTGGCTCCTCAGGTGCCAAGTTGCCCACTGGGCCTGGGGATGCCTGCTGAGCCCTGCCCGGTACCAGGGCTGAGAAGGGGTGCCCGGAAGCACTTGTGTGGTGACCAGCCTGCTGGGCAGCTGCAGATGCCCCCTGGCACCAGGGCCTGGCTGCCACCCAGGTTGGGTGGGCACTGTGGGCAGACCTCGTTTCTCTGCTGGGCCAGGAGCGGCAGAGCAGGGTGAAGAGCCTGTGGACAGGGTGGGCGTAGGAGCCCTGGCACAGGTGAGGCCAGCTCTGCCTATCACCCTGCAGGTGGCTCTAGGGTCTGGACAGGTCAGGCTCCACATCCATGCCGGGCATGGGGTCACGGGGGACTCCAGATCCAGCACCACCTGCCTGCATGCCCCATGCCACTGCCACCACGCAGCCCGGCAGCTAGGCTCGCTTGCAAGCCCTGTGGTGTGAGGGACTAGGTATGGTGATCCCCTGCCATCGGGAGCAGCAGGATGTGCAGAAATGAGTGCCAGCATTGGGAACTTTGCCTGCCCAGGCTGGGCACTGTCCATCTCGGGGCTGCCTGCGCTGCACCTACCTGCTGGGGCAGAGAGGATGGGCTGAGTCCCTTCCATGCCAGCAGCACCATGGCCCTGTGTCCTGCAGCCATGGCAGTATGGCACAAACAGGCTCATTGCCGGGATGGGGTAGGAGTATGCCAGGGCTGGGCACAGCTCAACACTTCCCCTGCTGTTGGCTCCCCTGGGTGCACACAGCATGATGGCATCCTTTGGGCATTGAAATAGCCGCGGGTGCCTGGGCAGGGCCAATGTGAGGCTGAGAGCAGCAGTGAGGGGCTGGCATCCATGCAGGACAAAGGGCCCTTGTGCTGCCCGCGCCTGCAAGAGAATCTGCTGGGATGGGACATTTTTCTCCCCCCTCCTCCCCGATGCCCTTTCCTTGCTCAGAAATTTCATGTGACTGGGGCAGAGGGGAGCCCAGCGCCGCAGATCCCTCCACAGTGCCTGGGGTGCAGGCACCCCCTTTCCAAAGGCTCTTTCTCCCTTGGCATCTGGTGGAAGAGCATACTCCCCAGGGTGTTCCTGGGGGCTGTGCCCTCCCTGACACCCCTCTCTGTGGCCCAGGTGGAGGACGGAGGCAAGGCTGCGCTGTCCCGCCGGCTGCAGCCAGGTGACGAGCTGGTGAACATCAGTGGGACACCGCTGTACGGGTCCCGCCAGGAGGCCCTGATCCTCATCAAGGGCTCCTATCGCACCCTGAAGATGATCGTCCGCAGGTTGGCAGTGCTGTGGGTGGGGGGGGTGGGTGTAGCGATGGAGGCATCACCTGCCCGGGGGACTGGCGGGATCCTGGCAGTGCCCATGCCTCCAGCCTGGAGGTGCCCCATGCTGGGACGGAATGGGGGCAGCCCCACCATGGTTGCCAGCACCCCATGGTGGGTGGGGGCTCCCCAGACGGGTCTGCTGCTAGCAGAGCTGGGGCAGTGCAGTGGGCTCAGCCCTGGCTTGCTGGGCGGTATCCTTGAGCGGGGCCGCTCCTCTCCCTTCCTGCCTGCCTGCTGCCTGGGAAAGGAAGGAGAGGCAGGGCCGGGCCCTGCAGTTGGTCCCCCTCCCCACCCCTTTGCCCTGCATCCAGTCCCTGGCTGCATCCCGACCAGGCTCCAGCTCCGGCGGCACCCAGGGGCTGGGGCGGTGCAGGGCACTGCCTGCAGGGCAGGGGGTGCCATGGGGCTGTGCTGGGTCTCAGCGTCATCCATGGTGAGTTTGGGGGCTCTGGGGAGGGAGGGACCCCTGTGCTGACCTTGCAGCTTGACCCTGCCATCCTCCCTGCCCACCTGGGCAGCACCGGGCACTTGGGGGGTACAGGAAGTGGTGTCTGCCCACATGTCTGTGTGGTGACACTGGATTGCGTGTGCTGGGGGGACTGGAGACCCCCATTGCTGCCTGGCACTGGGGGTGGGATGGGGCCTGGCACAGGACCTCTCCCTGGGGACACGATGTGGCTGGTGCTTGCTGCAGATGCTGAGGGACTAAGGAACAAGGGAGGAAGATCAGGCTTGTGGTGGGGACACAAATGTGGCTCCAGGGTCCCTTGGTATGCCCATGGAGCTGGTCCTGTCCTGGCAGGGACCCTTGCCCTGCTGGGGCACTGCCCGTGGGCTGTGCTGAGGCCACGTCCTCAGTCCCTTGTTGATGCTGGCAGCAGGGATGCTGCAGGCAGGGGAGCCCCAGCAGCAGGGGGGAACCGTGGGATCCCCCTGTCCAGCGCTGGGTGCTGGCAGGGTTGGACCCTCCTTGGGCGGGCGCTGGCCTGAGGGGACAGGAAGACCAGTAGGAAGTGACTTCAGCCCCGGTTCCTCAGCCCGGCTTCCTCCCCATTCTTGTCCTCTCCTGCTGTTGCTCTTGGCAGGAGGAGCGTGCCCATCCTCCGGCCCCATTCCTGGCACGTGGCCAAGCTTGCCGAAAGCCGCCCCAACACCCCTGCCATGCACTGCCCTGCTGACGCCTTCAGCCTCTCCTGGCCCTCAGGGTGTGATGTCAGGTGAGACCCCTGACCCACCCCCACGGGCACCCTAGGGCCGCGCAAGGGAAGGGGGCGGACAGGGTGCCTGTTTGGGTTGGAGCCGGGGGGGTGATTGCTTGCTTGCCCCACGCCACTGTCAGGCATGCCCCTGCGTCCGGCTGCCGTGCTGCTCTTTCCCCTGCCTGTTTACTCACCGGCTCCCGGCAGGAAGGGGCGGTGGCTCTGCTGGAGCCGACCAGAAGCTGCCGATTCCCAGTTCTCCCCCACCAGAGCAAGCAGGACCCGGGCGGCCCAAGCCACGCATGCCCTGTATCCCATGCCTACTCCCCCTGCCAGCGCTGGGGCAGCCTTGGTGCTGCCCCCAAACCCAAGGGTGAAGTTCAAGTTGGGGCTGCGCCAGCCTGTGCCTCCTTATCCTGCCTGGGGGCTGTATATGGTGGGGGGTGTTGGCTCCTCGGGGTCTTGTGCCCATCGGAGGGGCTGGTTGGGAGCTGGGTGTGGGGCAGCGGGCACCCCTAACGCTGGCGTGGGGCCGGGCGGCAGCGAGCTGTCCCTGCAGTGGAACCCGCTGTTCCGGCACTGCAGCACCGACCGGAGCAGCTCCATCGGGAGCATGGAGAGCCTGGACCAACCCAGCCAGGCGTACTATGAAGGGGACCCCTCACCCGTTGACCAGGGCATGTACCACGGCAAGCGGGACTCGGCCTACAGCTCCTTCTCCGCCAGCTCCATCGCCTCTGACTGCACCCTCTCCCTCCGCCCCGAGGAGGCCACCTCCGTCGACTCCGGCCTCCAAGGCCCCTGCAAGCCCCCCGACGGACGCTACCCAACCACAGGGGCTGAGCTGCCTGCCAGCCGGCACCCTGAGGCCTGGCGGGTGCCCATGCCTCCCCAGCCCCCTGTCAGGAGGGACAGCCTGCGGGCCGCCCAGGCCGGCGGAGGGGACAGGCGCCAGGCGTTGGGGCTGGCAGACATGCAGCATGCCAAGGGCCGGTGGATCTCTGAAACCTTCCTCTGTCAGCGGGACCGGGAGGTGGAGGCAGCAGGCGGGAGGACGCCGGCACCATACCCCATGAAGGACAGTCTCTCTGCTGACGAGTATTACATGCTGAGCTCCCACCCAGACCAGTGTCCGGCCGAGCCACTCCTCGGGGAGGGCGTGGAGCCTGGTGACCGGCTGTACCTGGATGATGGTGTACACCAAGTGCCAGATGCCATGGCGGCAGGTGACAGCCTGCTGCTCTCCCCCCTCAAGGGCCATGCGCCACACCGGCACAGTGCTCCTGAGCAGCTGCTGGCCTCTCAGCTCCGCTCCCTCCAGGTGGACACTGGCAGTGAGCGAGCCTCGCCAGCCCCCGATGGGCACCGCTGGACCCTTTCCCTGCTGCACCCTGAGGGCAGCCGGCCAAGGGCCACGGGAGCTGCCCAGGACCCCTCACTCTGCCCGGAGCCGTGCCACCACCTGCCACCCTGCCGCTGCTGCCCCGAGCCACAGCAAGCCTGTGGGCAGGATGGGCAGGGGGCCAGCCCCACGCGTGGCACCGAGGGGCCAGTGGAGGAGGAGAGCCGGACAGGGAGACGGCGAGCTGGGGGTCCTTCCCACCGTTCCACTCAGATGCGCCGTCGCAGCGACCGCTTTGCCACCAGCCTGCGCAACGAGATCCAGCGACGCAAGGCCCAGCTGCAGAAGAGCCGGGGTCCTGGCGCACCACTGCCTGGTGAGGAGCCAGTGGAGGAGACGGAGGAGCCTCCCGAGGGCAGCATGCTGGCAGAAGGACCCCGTGCCCTGGCCAAGCGTCTCAGCCCCGCACCAAGTGAGGACGGCAGGAACGCTGACTGCTCAGGGGACCGAGGCATCTCCACCCCTGACCCGCTGCCGGTCCCCAAAGGGCCCCCGTCCCCTGAGCAGGCAGTGCCGATGGGCCGGGGCCGCTGGCGCTGGTCCCCAGAGCGCAAACTGCAGCAGCAGTGCTCACCCAGCCCCGATGAGCTGGCGGGCTATGGCCAGAGCCCCGCGGCCCCTGTCTCCTCGCCACGAGGCAGTGACGAGGCCGTCCTCCTGCCCTTCGCTGACCGTCGCCGGTTCTTTGAGGAGAGCAGCCGGCTGGCGCCGCCCCGGCACAGCAAGCCTCCGGCCGGAGATACCAGTGTCTTCCAGCTCCCTGGCCCCGAGCGCCGGGATGCCCGCCGTTTCTCCACGGACCAGCCCTACAGCTCCCCCTCGCCCAGCCGCCCCAGCTCCACCAACCCCTACGCTGCTGAGTGCTGCCGGGAGCAGCCACCCTGCTACAAGCCACTGGGGAGGCCGGGGGAGCTGGAGTACCTGCGGGGCTTCTCCTACCCCTGTGGGGGTCCCTTGCGTCCTGAGCCCTGCCGCTACTGTGGGGGGGACCTCTGCCCCCCACCGCTGCCCCGTGGCCATGCCTGCCGCTGCCACCCTCAGCCCTGGGCGCACTGCCCTGACTGCTGCTGCCCGGCCCCTCGCCCTGGGCGGGAGGACAATGATGCCTGGCCCACCTGGAGAGCGTTCACCCCGGTGAGTGAGCCCCCCTGGGACTACAGGGGGGCAGCACTGGCACCACCCTGCACCCTTGAGCATGTCCCTGGGTTAAGGTGGGGGGCACTGTGCCCATGGGGGGCCCTGCAGACCCCTTGCATGCCTGATGTACCTGGAGGGGGATGTGTCAGGGGATGCTAGGGAGCCTGGGTGCTGCGAAGGGGGATGCTGACCCCACTTTCACATTCCCTCTCCTTCCCCCGTGCAGGAATTTCCTCTGGATGAGTGGGAACCACCAGCGATAACCAGGAAAGCTAGCCAGTCCATCAGGTGAGCCCATGCTGAGTGCCAGTGTGCCGAGATGCGCATGCCACTCGGTGGGGATCTCTGCTGGTGAGATGTGAGGACCACTGTGATTTTGGTTGATATACAAAGCGCCTCCCTTAATGCCCTGGCCGCAGACACACTGTGCCCCGTGAAGCAGGGACGCGTGCCACCTTGGGCAAGTAGGGCTCAGGAGTGCGGGGAGGTGCCCATAGCAGGGTGGGTCCCTGCTTGCCCATCCCCAGGGAGCTGAGGGCATCTCTGGGGGGCTGTGCCCAGTGCAGGGGCGTCAGGAGAGCCTGGGCTTCCCCTCCTGGCAGGGCTGGGTGACTCCAGCTGGGAAAACTGAGGCAGGGGTGGGCATGAACTGCCGGGGGCATGACTGTCTGGTGGGGATGGGTGCCCCATTCTCTCCCCAGTGAGCTCTCCCACTACCAACTGGGATTCTCGAGGCTCGGCCCCTTCCGCCCCTGCTTTGAGAGCACTGAGACGGAGTGGCCACCCTGCTACCGGGCCACGTCCACGCATGACCTCTCATGGGATGGTGACCACCTAGCCCGCTCCCCTGAGAGCCCCCCGGACGCCCTGCACCGCCCACTGCGAGGCAGAGCCTTCTCCGAGAGCCACCTCAACCTGGAGCCTGCCAGCCCCCGGGTCTGTGACCGGAGGGACCTTCTCCGTGCCAAGCTGGACTCCCCCGGCGTCCCCAAAAAGAAGGGCCCCCCACCTCCCCGCCCGCCTCCCCCCAACTGGGAGAAGTACAGGCAGCGCCGGACATCTCAGCACCTGCCAGATGTTTCTGGGCACGGCTCTGCCTTCACCGCTGCCCCAGTGCCAACCCGCAGCATCGCTGAGGCTGTGCGTGAGCGGTCGCAGAGCCTCACCGGGGAGCAAGGTGGCCAATCCCGGGGGCACACCGCTCGCCCCCCTGCCCCACCAGGCGCCTGGCCCCGACCCAAGCCCCCCAGATCGCTCCGCAGGATGCCTGAGCCTGATGCTGCCAGCGCCGAGATTTGCAGGCAAGTGCTGCTGCGGCGTGGGGGTGGGAGTGGGGCTACAGGCGCAGCCTTGTCGTGGGGTGGCTTTTGGGGCCATGTGGCCCTTTTGAACCCTACGTCAGAGCATCCTAATCCACTCCTTGGGGGTGGGCCATGGGGTTTTCTTGGGGTGGAGGGTGTCCCTGACTTCTTTCCCTGGGTTAGGCACAGCCCTGCATGTCCCCGTCCCCCACGGGCAGGCAGAGGAGCTGACATGGGTGCCCCTGGGCGGGTGTCAGCAGGGCAGCAGGGGCTAGGGAGGAGCGGCCAAAGGTGAAGCACCCCTGGGAGATGGAGGAGCAGCCCCAAAGGCTCAGCCGGAACCAGGAGCGGGGCTGGGACAGCCCTCGCGGGGTGAGTGAGCGCTCCCTGCCCCTGCACGATGGCCCCGGCCCCGCCACCCCAGAGGCACCCAAGCCCAGCCCTGGGGCAGCAGAGGAGGCGAGCTGCCAGGGAGGCCGGCCCCAGCCCCACCACATGGACTCAGAGGAGCTGCTGTGGGATGTGGCGGGCAGGGATCGCTCCCTGGCTGGCATCCTGGCCCCCGTGGCCCCCCTCAGCACCGCCACCGAGGTGGTGGGCAAGCTGCTGGTGGCAGGGGAGTGGCAGGTCTGGCGGGAGCGTTACCAGCAGGACTGGCACCTGGAGGCCCTGGCACAGGACAGGTAGGGCTGGTGCAGCATCGGGCACTGTGCTGAGGACAGGCTGCACCCCACCGCCCCCGGTGCTGAGCCCCTGTCCCCACAGGCAGGGCTTCGAGCCCATTTCGCCACCCCCCGAGAGCACTGCTAGCTCCATCTCCTACCCGGCCTATTACAGCACAGAGGCAGGCAAAGCCGAGCCGCTCGGTAAGGTGAAGCAGCTGCCGGAGGTGGTGGAGGGGAGCTCGGAGGATGAGGAGGAGGTGGACCACGAGCTGGTGGAGAAGAAGGTAAAGCGCGCACTGCTAGGGACGGTGCCCTTGGGGTTCCCCACTGCTGTCGCGAAGGGCTCGCGGGGACCGGGGGCATTGCCGTAGCATCATCGTTTGCTCATGGGAGCTAGGGGCATCACTGCATGCTTGTGGGGACCAGGGACATCGCTGGGTGCTTGCAGGGAGTGGAGGCATCACTCAGTGCTTGCGGGAACCAGGGGCATTGCCATGTGCTCATGGGGTCTGAGACATTGCCAGATGCTTGCAGGGACTGCGGGCATTGCTGGTAGCTCATGGGAACCGGGGGCATTGCCGATGCTTGCAGTCTGTGGGGCCCAGTGCAGCGTTGCACATCTGCACCCATGTGCCTGTCCTCCAGTGCTGATGGGGGGTGGCCCCAGTCTCCCCTGACCCTTTCCCTCTGGCAGCTGCAGCTGATCGAGAGCCTGAGCCGCAAGCTGGCAGTGCTGCGAGAGGCACAGCGGGGGCTGCAGGAGGACATCAGCGCCAATGGGGCTCTGGGCGAGGATGTGGCTGCTCGCCTGCAAGCTCTCTGCACCCCGGGGGAGTTCGACAAGTACCGCCTCTTCGTGGGTGACCTGGACAAGGTGGTCAACCTCCTGCTCTCCCTCTCAGGGCGCTTGGCCCGGGTGGAGACTGCCCTGGGCAGCCTGGGGCCGCACGCTCCCGCTGAGGACAAGGTGAGCACAGGGCAGGGGGTCACTCATGGGGCATCAGGGTGCGGCACCCCCTGCCAACGCTGCCTGTCTTGCCCACAGATGGCCCTGCGGGAAAAGCAGCGGCTGCTGGTGGCGCAGCTGGAGGACGCCAAGGAGCTGAAGGAACACGTGGGGCGGCGGGAGGAGGCGGTGGGCGCCATGGTGGCGCGGTACCTGCCTGCTGAGCACCTCCAGGACTACCAGCACTTCGTCAAGATGAAGTCAGCCCTTATTGCTGAGCAGCGGGAGCTGGAGGAGAAGATCAAGCTGGGCCAGGAGCAGCTCCGCTGCCTGCGTGAGAGTCTCGGCCAGGCCCCCAAGGGCTCCTAGCCCCCTGCCCAGCCTCCCCCTGGGACCCTGGCCGTGGCTACAGCTTGCTGCCAAAGTGGATCCGGCCCCTCGGGGGCTCTCCCTGCATCCGTCTGTATGTCCAGCCCTTGCCTTTTATTTATTGTTCCAGTTTACTGAGCAGGGGAGGGGGTGCCAGTCCGGCTGCTGGTAGGGGAGGGTGTCTGGCCACCCAGAACCCTGTGGCCCAGCAGGATGAGGTGGACGGATCCTGCCACACCACCCTGGTCTTTCTGTGCCCGTGAAAGTCCCTCCACCTTGTCCTGGACACCAGTGCCTATCTGGCAGCTGGTACTACACCATGTGCCTTAAACACCTCCCCAGCTGCTCTGGGGCATCCCCATGCAGTGCCTGGAAGGGTTAAACCATCCTTGCCCTCCATCATATCTGTTTGTCCAGCTCTGTCCATCTGTCCGGTGGGAGCTGGAGGAATTTCAGCCCCCGGCATCCTCTTCCTCTCCATTGTATCCAAAACAATGGCCCTGGCCAGCAGGTCTTTAACTCGTTCCTCACTGCTCAGAGACAGCGTGGGGGCAGAGGCAGGTGCTGGTGGGTGCTGTGCACCACTATCCCGTGGGACACTGGTGGGTGCCCCTGGGATGGTGGCTTGCCAAGGCATGGGATGCTGGGAGCTGTAAACGGGGGGCTGGGGGACACACTGCCATGAGTGCTGTGGGCATGAGGACCACTGGACCTCATCCAGCACTCGCTTCCAGCCTCTGCCCCAGCACCAGGAGGGATTAATAGAGGGAAAACCATGCGAAGGATGAAATGGCACCTATGCCCCTTCTCTGCTGCAGCCCCAGATAGCACTTAGACGTCACCCTGGGTCACCGCACCCCTGACCATTTGTCCCCACAATGCTTAGTTCATACAGGGGGTTCATGAAACTTGGGGCGGAGGGGGTGAAGCGTTTTGGGTAGGCAAGGTGGGCTGCAGCCCCTTTTGTGGTGGCCACAAGCTGGGCAGCCCAGTCCCAGGGTGCCTGCCTGCTTGGCACCACAGCAGCCCCACTGTATGGCTGCTCCCCGCCGTGGCTTCCCCTCAGCCCGTTGAACACTACATCCCACACCTACCTGGCCCTACCCTGGGAGACGGTGCCTGGCAGGAGTGGGGTCACCTGCATGCCCCCCTGTCGCAGCTGTCCCTCGTGCCTGCCTGGGGACAACTGTAGGACCAAAAACTGCGCCTGTTGGAAGCTGGGAGATGTGCTTCTCTCAGGGGGGGACTGGTAGCCCTCAGCAGGTCACTGTGCTGGGGGAGCGTGCTGGTGCTTGTGCCCGTGCTCATGCCCGTGCCTTGCTGTGTGCCATTGTGCCTTTCTCACACTAAAGGAGCAGCAGCAGCTGCACAACTGTCTGAGTCGTGACTCGTGTGGTTTGTCCTTGCGTCCCCAGACAGAGGCACCAGGGCTGGTGGGTGCCCACTATGGGGGTGATGTTCCAGCTGGGGTGAGCCAAGCCCTGGCATGTGCTTCGGACCCAAATGCCCCCATGACACTGCAGGCAGCTAGGGTGCAGCTACGGGCAGGGGAGTCCTCTGTGCAACCAAGCTGGGTCTGGGCAGGGGGCAGTGCCCAGACCCCTCCCCAAGGGCACAGAGCTTGGGTGATGGTTGTAGCACTGTACTTGGCACTCACAGCTGCAACACCACTGCCGGAACCTTTGGGGTGGCCCCGGTGAGGGGGTGGCCCAGTGGGGGTGGCAGTGCCCAGGGGGCTGGCATGGTGCTGCTGCTGCTGAGCTGGCACTGGGGTGCCTTGGTCCATCCCAGCGCGGCAGGGCGGTGCGAGTGGGCACGGCGGCCGTCCCAAATGCCTTCCCCAGGGCCCCTGCGTGCCAGCCGGGTACCACGGAGCAGGGCCCGACAGCCCCTGCCCACGCCCGGCAGCCCCACGACCGCGGGGAAGGCTGGGGGAGCCACGGTGCGAGGGCAGCGCCGGCCGCTGGATGGCACCAGCACACGCGTGTGAGCCCACGCACACGGGGGTGGAGGCGTGTGCACGCACACACACGTGGGTGCATGAGTGCAGGTGCGTGTGAGCACACGGACGGTGGGCACGGGTGCGCATCGGTGAGTTTATCCACACTGGCGCGGAAACAGAGGGGATGCTTGCGTGTGAGCCCATGCATGTGTGAGTGAACACGTGCACAGGGGTGAGTGCGTGAATGCATGGGAGCACACACTGGGGTAAATGCACGCGTGCACATGGGAGCATGTAGATGGGCTGAAAGCACACTGAGTATAAGCACTTGGCTACGTGGGGAATACAGGCACACACACATCAGTGCACACAGGTGAACACACGCACACACAGATGAATGCACCCACACACTTGTGAGCATATATGCACACACAGGTGAGTACATACCGTGTGTGTGAGCACACGTGCACAGGGAGGAGCGCAGCCCCGTGCCAGGGAGCACAAGCACCTGTGGCGAGAAACTGCACATGCAGGTGAACACACACAGGTGAATCTGCCCACGTGTCTGTGATGTGCGCACGTGAATGCATGCACATGTGTGTGTGCACACACAGGTCAGCAAATTCACAGGCAGGTAAGTGCACGTGGGTAAACGTGTGCACATGTGGGTGACAGTGTGTATGTGTGCATGGGCATGGCCACTTGTGTAAGTCCATGCATACCGATAACTGCAGGCACATGGGGAGGGGGACGCGTGCATGCCTGTTTGAGACCCACTTGCCCCTCTATTATGCAGTTCCCACTGCTGCCAGACAGGACTGTGGATCCAGGGCATGGGGGACACAGCCGGGCTGCCTGGGTACTGCGGCCCTCAGTGTCTGTGCTGGATGTGGCCATGGGGCGGGGAGTCCCGGAGATCCCTGTGTGGGACCCCAGGGGAGCTGCCAGCCAGCAGACTCCTTGTAGCATGCAGGAATCCTGGATCTCCCAGAGGTGCAGACAGAATCCAGACATGCTGGGGCAGCCCCTGGCCCTGCTGTTTGTCTCCCCATCGCGGTAATATCTCAATTTTACAGATTTCCAGTCTGTTGCCCTGCATCCTGCACCCCTGGTCCTGAAGGACCAGGAGCTGGGGGAGGATGAGGATGTGGTGGGTAATGATGCTTCAATGACAGCCAAGCCCAACCCCCCTGGCCCCCTGCCCCACATGGGAAACCGGGAGTCCCAAAATGTGGAGGTCCAAACCCCGCAGCAGTCTCCCTGTCCTCCTGCTTATTAAAGCCTAAAGGGCAAAGCCATGCACAAAGTGTGGGACAAGGGAGCCCCAGGCCCCCTGCCCCTGGGGATGGCCCATTGTGGGGGTGGGCTGGGGTTTAGGGGGATGTGGGGACACTTGTCTGGGCCTGGCTGGCTGCCAGCATGGGGGTCCCAGAGCAGCAGTGGGTGAGGGCTGGGCACCAGGGCCCACAGCACCCCGTGCTGCAGGGCTAGGGCCCTGGGCACACGGTGGGGTGGAAAGCACAGCCAGACTCTCTCTCACTCCCAGTGGTGTGTTTGAGGGCACACCTCCATGTGTGCACATGTGCGTGTGAGCTCTGTATGCACACTCTCCACTATGTTTTTATATAAATACGCCTTTTGGGGTGTTTGCATGCATGCGCACCATAGAAATACAGAATGGTTTGGGTTGGGAGGGGCATTCAGAGACCATCTAGTTGAACCTTCCTGCCATAGGCAGGGACATCTTTCACTAGCTGAAGTTGCTCAAAGCCCCGTCCAACCTGACTTTGAACACTTCCAGGGATGGGGTATCCACCACTTCTCTGGGCAACGTGCTCCAGTGCCTCACAACCCTCATCGTACAACATTTCTTCCTTATGTCCAACCCAAACCTACCATCTTTCAGTTTAAAACCATTGCCTCTTGTCCTGTCACTGCAGGCCCTGGTAAACAGTCTCTCCCCATATTTCTTAGGAGTCCCCTTTATATATTGAAAAGCTCTATAAGGTTTCTGCAGAGCCTTCCCTTCTCCAGGCTGAACAACTTCAACTCTCAGCCTTTCTTCCTGGCGGAGGGGTTCCAGCTCTCAGACCATTTCTGTGGCTGCCTCTGGAGTCACTCCAACAGGTCCATGCCCTTCTTGAGCTAGGGACCCCAGAGCTGGATGCAGCGCTGCAGGGGGGGTCTCGTGAGAGCAGAGCAGAAGGGCAGAATCCTGTCCCTTGACCTGCTGGCCACACTGCTGGTGATGCACCAAGGACACAGTCGGCTTTCTGGGCTGTGAGCGCATGTTGCCGACTCACATAGTTTGCATGCACGTTGAGTGTGTGTACAAGTAACAGTGTGGAGGTGTCAATACGTGTACTCACCCATGCCCGTGCATGTCCATGCGTGTGTGGCCGTATGCACATATAATTGCAGGGAGGTGGTGCATGTGCTCGCCCATGCTTGAGCCGTGCATGCCGACGCACGTGTGGGTGTTTGCACGCATATATGTGTGGCCACAGTGTGCATGCTCACCCATACCATCCGTGTGTGTGTGCTTGCCTGTGTGGGTAGCGTGCATGTATGTGCACGGCGGTGGTGCATGCGCTCTCCCACACATGTGCCCCCCTGTGCTCGTGTCAGAGGAGCACCTGTATGTGCACAGCAGCAGTGCATGTGCTTGCCCATGCCGAGGCCGTGCATGTCTGTACGTGCGTCGGAGTGTGCACGCTTATGTGCACGGCACCAGTGCATGTGCGCGCCCATCCCGGGGGCGTGCCCGCCCGTCCCCGCGTGGGCGGTGCACACGTATGTGCACGGCAGCGGTGCATGTGCTCTCCCGTGCCCCTGCATGTGCCCGCTCGTGCCCGCGCGGGCGCTGCACACATATGTGCACGGCAGCGGCGCGGGTGCTCGCCTGTGCCCGCGCGGGTGCCCGCCGTGCCCGCGTGCTCGGGGCCGTGCGTGGGCCGCCCGTGCCGCCGCGCGCAGCAGCGCCCGCCGCGCCGAGCAGGCCGGGGCTTGCGGCGCAGGGGCAGGGCCGGGGCCGCCCGCAGAGGCACATCCCGGCGGGGCCGCGCTGCGGGCCGGGGGGGCTGCGGGCGGGGGCCGGAGGAAGAGCGACCTTGCACAGGCGGCGGCGGCGGCGGCT